>LBNU01007496.1:32955-52418 GCA_014162995.1 Artemisia annua
ACGGTAAAACTTTCAAAATTAGTGTCAACTAACGACTAGTTTTGGGATACTCGATAAAATCTACCTTGGCCTTCGCATTGCAAGTTGCAAGAAACAAATCGCGTATAAAACGCAACACCACGATCTAAATTACAAACCACAAGAGAATAACACCTCATGGCTCCTCAGCCTCTAGACATTGTGATTTTTCCAATGGTCTCTTTAAACATTCAGACATTTTATGTGATTACAATGGTCTCAAACTATCTCGTAACCTTATATGTCATGGAACGTGTGTTAAAACATTTCGTACTCATCGAACCAAACACACCCTCTTAACTTTGGGCTTTGGCCACTACTCCCGGATACCAACACACCATTATACCATATGGGCCTTGGCCCCATAACTGCCACAACCCAACACCCTCTTGTTTGTCATTGGGCCTTGATCGTAGAATTAAGCCCAACACTATTCGAGCCCAGAACTTAAATTTTAACTCAACCGATTCATACTTGTTTACTTTGGACCGTTTTTCGTGTTATTTTCCTAACAACATATTAATATTTTTACACATCTCGATTTAACGCTTACCAAAGAATTATGGGTAACAAGTCTTTTTCATTTATTCGATCATTTGGTAGTCAAGTTATCATCAAAGCTCAGCTCGATTGTCATTGCTTCAACTAGACCAAAAGTTATATTTTGCCCGAATATTTTACTACAAACAACCTCGGTATTTTCTTTGTCCTCGACAAACGACTAACAAACTCAATAATCTGATGATTTTGAACTATAACCAACTCGAATACATAAGCACGACCGAATATATAACGTAAAACAAGATTTCACGAAACGAAACAAACTTTATTTCATATTCATTTCGGTTACATGGAAACACAACAAACCTTTATTTCAACATTCCTACTACAACACTACCCATTACTTCCAAAACTTATCAATGGCAATCGCTAGAATCACAAGTGGTACGAGAAACATCAAGATTCCAATCAAGAATGCACGGTCTTCCTTCGGAACATAGGCCACGTAAATGGTAGCAATAACGATATATGTAATCGCAATCATGGTAATCAAGTCCGGCATAATCGATGAGAGGAAATGGAGTTAAAAGATTAAGATGTAAATGGTAAAATGAGACTTTGAATGGATATTTAAAAAGTGGAAAAGATACCGTTGGGGGGCACTATTTGAAAAACATTGTTCATCTTTAAAAAAAAATAAATAAATAAAAAATGCCTACAGGTAGTCATTTTTTTCTATCGGTTACAGAAGCTTGATTTTGTGTTGTCTCTTAAGTTTTAACAAGTTTTCTTTACAAAGGCCGAAGTTTCCAACTTTCTCTAAAAGTTTTCATTCAAACCTACTGATAACAACAATCTTAGACAGGAATCCCGGGACGGGATTCAGTTTAACGGGTAGGTACTATCACATCCCGTGATTTTCCCTATGATTAAAACGTTATTACAACGTAAATTAACCATTTTTACCCATGACAATTATATATATATATATATATATATACTTTGTCAATTTCAACACTCTTCTCATTTACTTTGGAATGACATTTACACATGAACCTTGATAAGTCTAAAATCACAAATATATTTTTAAAACGTTTATATTTTATAAATATACGTTTCGTATATTTACCGTACACTATTTATATAATTCCGGAGCCTACAAAAATTTCCACAAATACCCACTAATATTATTGGACCTTGACCCAACTTTACTAAATGGGCCTACAAGACTCATTGGGCCTCAACCCAAAACATACAACACCAAACGGACACAATTCTTATTCTTTCTTTTAATTGGGCCTGAGTCAACCCAGTGAGCCCACCAGGCCACAAGGCCCAGCGAACAACCTTTCTGATATATATTTTTCTTTCTTTGTTATGTTTTACCAAATCACTAAGGCCATTTCAAATGCCAGTTTTTCTTCCAATCTCGACTAACAACTTATTCTTTTTTTTACCCATCCTAATTAACCATGCTACTAGGATTATCAAATGCCAACTGTCACCAAATTTCTTCCATGTTTACTGTACGCAAACCGACTCAAGCAAACCGCCTGACACCTTTTCTCCAAACTTGACAAAAGGTTTCGTATACTCCAAACCACCTCCACAGCTCTCCAATCGCTTATAAACATCTAAGTACGATCAGGAATATTCAAGCAGGAGGTGGCATGTTAGTCGACAGCTCACTCACACCCTCAATCTCCCACCTCAAAGTCTCCCCAATCCAAGAACATGCACTCCAAAACTCTCATGATCTCTGCTCCATTTCACCACTTGTTCATACACCAACTCGAGTATATAAAAGAGCCATGCAATTGATCATACATACACACCAACAAAGACACTTTTACAAAAGATTCTAAGTCCTCTGTTGCACCTGCTGAGTTCGAACAACAGTGGTAAAATTATGAGAGTTTTAGTCGCGACCTAGGGTATCAAGGCCATGCTCTCGTTTCCTTGATGGGTCGTGAAACAAGTGATGATAACCCCCTGTCGATCATCAGTCTCCAGCGTACGTTCTGCCCATCTTCGTGGTGTAGTAAGTCTCTTTCATGCACACTATTATACTTGATATTCACTATGTATCTTACACGTACTACCTTTGACCTCGTTGCATTGTGCTCTCGTATATGTGGCATCACAATTCCTTGCGTGGTTATGCATGAAGTTACCCAAACATATATAACTATTGATAACGATTAACAAGCACTTGAATGTAAATCAAACGACAAACGACATCGGGCCGTAAGGCACAAGGCGAACTCGACTTGGTCTCGTTTTGTTGTTGAGTCGCGAAAACCCAAGATAAGCCGAGCTTATCTTGGTGCTTATTTGGGTCTCAAGTATTAAATATCAACTGCTTATATGGAGCTTCAAAACAGCTTTAGAAATAAAGAAGAAAACACAAATTATATATAAGCACCATGTAGTCATGTACGATTCAAACTTTTATACGTTTATAACAAATTTAAAACAGTTAAGGAATGATTAAATGTAAATAATTGGTAAAACATAGCACAAAAGAGCCTCTAGCTCAAATGGGAAGAGTGCTTCTATTTGTGCATAAGGTCGCGAGTTCGAATCCAGACGAAGGCAGTAGTGCCACCCATTTTTTTTTGTTATTTTTGCAATTTCCACCTTTTGACAGCTTCAGCCCCTCTAAATTATATCACATGCCATTTTTCTTAAAAACATTTATAAGGTTAAAACTTATAATAATATTTACAACTTCAACCCCTCAAGGATTGAACACTTTGACATTTTTATCCAAAACTTTTATAAGTTTTATAAACTTATACGTTTTACCATTCTTCCATCAAAATAAATATGTTCAACATAGTGGTTTTAAAACATATAACTTAACGTTATTATCGGTCAACTTGAATATATATCAGGAAATGATTATTTTTACAAAAATCATGGATTCATTTAACTAGAGATAATCTACAATTACTACAAACTTTTGGTAAATTACACATATTGTCATTATTCAAAACGAGAAAATATAAACATTAACGACACTTTATACTAAAAGACAAGTTATATAGTATATGTCACAACTCGTAAATTCTGGTCATTTTCCCGAACTTTCTCAATTACTATTCATCGGTTACTATTCATCGTTTACTATTCACTGGTCACTATTCATCATTTTACTATTCATCATTTTCGGACTCCGTTTGTGATTCCGAGAAACGTTACTATTCACATGACACTATTCATCCCGAGAGAAAAATCACTATTCATGGTCATCATTCATTTCATCGTAAACTGGGTTTACGGGTATTCAAATTCGAGCAACCGGTTAGGTTTAGCTCCGAATCCATGCATCATCATTAGGGACATTTCATACGGACTAGAAATAGTCTACATATCATCCCGAGGGCATTTGCATACTATTCCACTCGTAGGATTTCCAAATTAACATTTTTAGTATATTTGACGTTTTACGTATATTTATTTTAAATAAACGCTAATACGCGATCACTAAATGGAACTAACACGTCCGGCAATCCCCACAATGGTCCCGACATATTTCTAAGCTCATTTTAACATCACGGAGATTATAAAAATTCATTTGCCCGGTATTTGGAAATTTATTTAATTCATATCGTAAATTGTATTTAATTACGACGGTTTTCGTAAAAACTAAACAATAATTATTCCGACACTCAATACTTGTACCCAACATATTTTCATAATTTTTATGACTTTATTATGTCCCGGTTAACTCCGTTAAATTTTATTTCTAGCAAACTCGGTACCCGGTAACACCTAAACTACACAATAACCAACTAAATCTACACAAAAGTCTTCATTTTACTTACACACTCATCCTTTTCTTACTAAAACCCACCCTCCCCACCTTGATTTATGGATCTTGTCCCATAAATATCTACATACACTTACATATTATTTTTTTTTTCTCTCATTATTACAATATACACTTCAAGTAAACAAGCTAAAAAGCTCTCATCTTTTCCTTCTCTCTACAAAATTCAGCCAACAATAGATCAAGAAGAAGAAATGATTTTTTTTCAAGATTCAAGTGTTTATCAAGCCTTAGTATTGATCTAGTTAGGATTTTGAAATAAAAATCCCTAGGTTATTTACATATTTTCATCCAAAACTCCTCAAATCTTCAAGTAAGTATCTACACAAATTTTCTAATCTTTTCATACTTTCATTTTATTGTTTTTCAAGTTATATTAGTGATTGATCATGCAAAAATACAAGTTATATATGCCACTTTAATCATTTTCATCATAAACACTAGATCTATAGATTTTATTAACATCCTCATGAGATCCACCAAGGTTGGTGTTGTTTAGGACCCCATGACACCCTAAGAAGGTGTATGGTAGTTTATGGGATGATTGGTTGTTGTTTGTATGGTTTTTGGACAAGTTACTAACTAGGAAAACCCACTTTTACGACTATAAAATACCTACTGCCACTATTTTAAAAACGTGGGAAAATCAGTAGGTTTTGGGTAACTTTTGGCCAAAAATTTAGAAAATACATTCCGATACGAAGCCGTGGCCGAAAACGGGGATAAAAACGGGTTTATAACGAAGGAGATATGATTTTTCCGAGTTTAACGACTAAAAATACTTTTCTGAAAAACTGCATGCTGTTTGACGTTTTTCGACGGACAAAATGTGACGTTTAACATTACCTAGAGGGTCCGAGCTACTAAAAATTTATTAGTACTTGTTATTACGAATTCACGGATATAAAGAACGCGGAAAATGAGCTTATAACGACCAAGATACTCGCGTTTATAACCCGATAACTCCTTATATTTTGACAGCTCACTATTAGAAGTGTATTTTACGTACTAAAAATTATATTTTCAAGTAACGACAATGGAGAGCCGTATTTCTTACCCGTTGAGGCACGTATCATCAAATGTTTAATAACACTACTATTAGATGACGTTTCAAGGCTTTCAAAACGCTAAGTCCAACCACTAACACTTTATACACATTATTACACAACTAGTATTTGCGAGGCTAGTTGGACTTATTTTCACCAAGTTATGGAAAACATTAAATTTCAACGATAGCTATTATTTCCAAAGTACGAGTGGTATAGGCATCATGTGCATGTACATTCACTACATCACTTCCTCATCTAAAAGTAAATCATATCGTTCATAATAGGTCGCGGTTAGAGACCGAGCCTCGCTTCCATCATATTCTCTATTGTCATTGTTGTCATCATATCAAGTGAGTATTCACGAACCCCTTTTTCTAACTATTTTAATCGTTTTGGGGTGGATGCATGAACTATATTGCTTACTCTTAAATGAACTTAAATGACTAATGCTTCACTATTTATGCTCGTAAGCAACAACGTACTCAAACAAACTTGTTTGCTATATTACGAACACCATTATTTGAACCCTTGACTTATTTTGAACCTTTTGACTTGAACTTGTGGACTTATTGTACTGTATGTGCTAAGACTTAAAGTCTCCTTTGTTCGGAGCAACACTATAAAGTCTCTTCTGTTCAGAGCATCCTTAATAATTCTCGCCATGGTGGAGTGACTAATAATTCTTCGCCAAGACGGCGGAGTGACTAATAATTCTTTGTCTAGGTGGCGGAGTGACTTCAAGTCTCCTTTGTTCGGAGCGGCCTTGATTTATTATGTACTATGTGCCCTTATTGTGAACTATATTGACCATATGTACTTGACTACCGAACGTACTACTTTATGTGCAATGGGTTGTGAACACACAGGTTGCAAGTCTTGTATGGCCGAGGCTTGGAACTGAGTGGATTTACAATGCCTTTGCTTTGTGGACTATTCGTAAAGACCGAAAACTTTGACACTCTTTTAGAGGCGTTTTATATTACTAAAACCGTGTGTACTCACCAACTATTTTCATAGTTGACCCGTTTTCTCTCATGCATTTCAGGTGATCGTCAGTAAGTTTTTCTTCATGGTCCTTGCATAATGAAGTTTTCACGCGTCACTACTAATCATTATGGATTTCAAGCTATCTTTTGGGAACTAAACTTTGTGTCTTAAATTGCCGATGTCGGCTAAACAATGTTGTAATGATATACTTTTCCTTTAATGTAAATTATGGTATTGTTCTATATCTCTTGTGCGATGTATATTGATTATGTTGCACCTCGCGTTTCCGCTTTCGGCGGGGTGTGACAGTATATAACTTTGTTCTTGAACTTTAAGCGTTTTGCCACGCAAGCCACCTCTGCCATAAAATCATTATGACATCCGGCATTATGTCAAATCACAATTCTCGATAAGTCAAACTTATCCCAGACTTCTATAATTATTCAGGTTATCTTATGAAGTCTGTTCCATCTCCACTCTGACATTATTTATTCTCTGTCTACCATTCCACTCAGGTGAGCCATAGCCCCTACTTTTACTTGTTTTTATAACTGTTTTAAACAATTTGGGGGAGATACATGCTCAGCTACTGTTTTTACTTTTACAAGTATCCGTTAACTATTTACATATTACTGTGAGTTCATATAAACTTTACAAGTTTGCACATTTTATATCTCATGGGGAGATACCTGCTATAGACATGATTACAAGTGACTTTTCAACTGTATGCTATACTCGATTCACTATTGCCTAAGTTTAACACTGTTGCTAAAAGTCCCCTACATCATGAGTCTTAATCACTTGCAGGGTGAACGTAAATAATTGTGGATAGTACTATTAGGGACTGACAATCCCCGTTTGGTTGTTGGAGAAAACCACCAAACGCACTTTATTTGAACTTCATAGGTTACTAGCAAATACCTACTTGGGGGCCTACTTATTTACCGTCATAACTTGAGATTATGATTGGCTGTTAATCGTTGCGTGTCATGAGGCTTAGGGCAATAGCATGGTGGTACTGTGGTCATGACACAGTGCTACGCTGATAAATGATATGGGTGTAAAATGCTTAGCCCACTGGTCTTTGGACAAACTCGGATTTGTGTTCACTATATAGCAGGAAATCACTACTACTTGATAAATCATAACTACTTTGGTGTTGACCCAGTTTTTAGGGCAAACCAACTAAACTATTATTGACCTGGTTAAGGCAATTACTCGTTCTCTGATTTTGGATAATTAACTGGTTAAACTATATGGATTTACTCACATTTTGATTTTGATAATCAATTGTTTATTTACAATTACTATGAACTCACAAACTCTCTGATTTTTGGAAATCAATGTTTACTTACAAACTCTATGAACTCACCAACCTTTGTGTTGACACTTTTAGCATGTTTTATCTCAGGTCCATAATGAGCAAGATGGCACGGAGGAGCACGAATACTTATAAAGGCTATAAACCCTTCTATCATTCGAAAACCTATTTAATAAACTCTGACAAAACAAATGGGACCTCACTTTTGTAAAACTCTGATATTTATAAATTCGAATGATAAATCTTTTAAAAATGACTAAAATGATAATCATTTTTTTACTAGAAAACTGTGAACTATGAAGTAACACCCAATCTAAATTCCGCTGCATCTTTTCAAAATTGGGGGTGTTACATCGTCTGATACAATCCATGATCGAACAGATGATGCAGCTTCTTTGGAGGATAATCGTCTGCGTTTGAAGATTACTTCTTCTTCATCTTTTTATATATCTCTCCTCCCACCCTTTTTTATGTCAAATAAGGGTGTTTGGGACAAAAAACTGATAAAAATCAATAAACACTGGTGACTAGCCATTATTCGACTCTGCCCACCACCAACTCTAGGACAGTCAAAACGTCTTATGTAGCTCAGAACAAAAGGTGCAGGCATCAAACCTCGCCACTAAAAACACCTTATATTTTTATATCGCCAAAAAGGATGCATCACCACCACAATATTATTAAAGAGAAAAGAGCATAATCCAATTTGTTTTTTAGCACATATAATCAATCTAGGTCTCTAGAAACCTCTTAGGTTTGTCATAAACTAACCAGTAACTTCTAAAATGCAATAAGAGTAATCAACTTTTGAAGAGCATGAACGGTAGCTTTGAACTTTTAAACCGAACACATTGTGTCCTTATGCCATGCAAGAATCACTGCACCCATAAGAAATTGGATTTTCAAATTGTGACGTAGAACCACTTGACAATAGAAAGGATCCCTAGTAAATGTGAAGAATTTCTAAGGCCTTCTAACGTTGAACAACTCATATGAACACAAAGAACAGCGAACTGCTTGTCTTGACTATATGAATCCGGACAAATCACCTCTTGACATGCATGATCCCGAACAGTTAGCTACTAGGCCACGTACACTATCATGATTTATTTTTAAACTCAATATACAGCCAATAACGACCGACCAAACAAACGTTATATAAGAAAACATTTATTCACCTAAGAGAATACAATTAACTCCACCTAAACTGAATTATTTTCGTTTTATTTTGGACATTTGATTCATACAACAACACACAATTCCTTTACGTTCTTAAATCATGTTTACCTATACAGGTTATTCCACATTGACGAACACATTTTTTCAACAACTCACAGCAAAAAAAAGTTAGTATATATTTTTCAGATAACAAAACTCGGTTAATCAATCACAAAAATCCTAAAACCAAATTACCATGATCATGTTGTTCTTAGTATTTTATTATTATAAAATGGAAACGAATATAAGAATTATGATTCAAATATACAATATAAGTTAAACCCTAAATTAGTATATCACTTAAAAAAACTGAAATAGCATTGTGGAAATAACAAAATTACTGAGTTAGAAATTTACGCTGGTCTGTAACTATAAGATCAATTGATAATGAAGGAGCGCAACCGAGTGAGCGTTAATGAAGGTAACTCAACAAAGGGTGTGTATCTAAAATTTTGTGATGGGTGGAAGATTGGTTTTAGAGAAATTTATCAAATTGTTTACTTTTTAGAAAAGCTGTAAAAATGTAATTTTCTTTTTTTAAGTAATAAGGTTAGAAATAAATACTTTTAATTTCCGTACATACATGAAATTCAAATTATAAGTACAAATAATGATTATTTCAACTATTATTAATAGAATAGTTGTATGACTCGCTTGAATGGATGAGCTAGCTTCATGTGTATATTTGGTTATAAAGATATATGTAATCAATCATTAAACAAAGACAGCTAAACAAAGACACATCGTGTTATTGTTTGAGTAAAATGACTACAATTTGTTTCCCTCGTATTATAAGAGGGGGGAGGATTTAGAAACAATTTCAGAACGAACACGTTGTACATGTGAGTTTAACCAAATTTAGCAACCATTATGAAAGGGGTGTCAAATGGGTCAACCCGACTTAAACTCGATAAAGCTTTATAGGGTCGAGTTGAATCGGGTCCAACTTAGCTTATCAGGTTGACCCGATAACCTAATCGGGTCCAACATTGACATTTATGACTAACAACGTAGTTTTTTTTATCCATTATCTACCAAAAGTCACATATATCGCTCTTAATATATTTACTCCCAGCCACCCTAATCGCGCCACCATGTTAGTTGGCAGAAGTTGATGATGCCGGTGGAGGTGGCAAATGTGGTGGTCATTTATTTGACCACCACAGATTTGACGGATGGTGGTGATCACACATTCGACCACAACAGGTCCAAAGGATGGTGGTGGTGTAGGTGGTTGATGGTGGAGGTAGTGAAGAAAAAAAGTGAAAGATTAGTTTTGAATTTCTGACGAATTTACTTATTTTGTATTGAAAATATCCAAAGATGATGATGATGGGTATTAGAGATGGTGAAAACATGATGGTGGAGGTGGGTGGTGGGGCAGTGAAAAGAAGATCAAATGAATAATTGTGGTGTTTAGGAATCGTGTCCAATTGAACTATGAGCTAGAAGTTAAACTTTTAACTTTCGTTTGGGCCATGGCGGCCATCGCTCCTAAGATCAAAGAAGCAATGCTGAAGCTACTCTACCTTTTGGAACCCAAAAAGAAAGCTGGGCACTTGGGAAGCTATGCAAAACCTGAAAAAAAGAATATGCTTTCCATCTTTGAGCTCAGAGGTTACGATCGTCTCCTCATTAGGCTATTTTTTTAAAAAGTATATCTGACTCATCAGCTGAGTGGTTAGCCTCTTGTTATGATTGATCTTACCAATAAGGATGTCGGGATTTGGAAGATAACAGAGACAACGAAGAAAAACTTACATGGTTAGTCTCGAGAGATGTAATGTACTTGAATTTTACTAATGGATAGATGTAGATCGCCAAAAGTTTATGACAAAGATGTCTAGTGTGAAAATTGATAAACCACACACATTGCCTACAAACAAATTCAAGGTTAGGAATGCAAAAAGTCGCATGATATAAATTAAGGGTAATCTACATGGATAGTCCCTGTGGTTCTACCGTAATTTCACATTTAGTCCCTAATTTTTAGAAATTACATTGTTAGTCCTTGTTGTTCTTAGTTAAGCACACCTTTGGTCCTTAACACTTTAAAATGACAACTATACATACACCCTTTAACTAAAACTTTTATAACTATATACCAAATATCCAAACATCTTATCTAATTTTTTTCCTTTTTTTTTAACACTAAGAAAAATAAAATAAAAGTACTAGTCGCTTAACATTATTGCTAACATGAACCTAAAAGTATAAGAACCTTTTAAAACGTAGTAATATAATTAAAATAAGTAGTATCAACTGCTTAATAAGGAGCACTTTTACATTGCTGGTTTTGTGTTTTTTTTGATAAAGCCTTTATTATATGAAGTTTCATATCCTTAACATATGTATCTTAATTTTTAACTAAATATATATAATATTCATATCTCATACTCTTAAATTATGTATCTTAACGAGATGGGAATCCCGCGCGTTGTCGCGGGGTGTTCTCCGAATGGGAAAGCGTGATAATGGCCGGTAGCTATTTAACGTCAATTTAGTGACAAAGGACTGACTTTGCAATGGACGTATAGCATGAAGGACCAAGTATGTAAATTATGAGAGGACTAAATATGCAACGAAACTCTGAGATGAAGAACCAATTTTGTACGAATTTAAAAAAAAATGTTAAAGATAACGGTCATTAGCTAACAGTCGTTAAATAACTTAATGACCGTTAGTTATAAGGACTAAATGTGCAACGAACCTTTAAGACGAAGGACCAATCGCAGGCGGAAACTAAAAAAAAATAACGGTCGTTGCTACAGTAACTAACAACCGTTAGTTACTGTAGCTGGGTGATAAAAAATTAATAAAACATTGTAGCTGGGAACATCCCAGTGAATGTTATATATATATATATAACTTTTGAGTGAATGAGAAGTTACATAATATATATGGAGATTCTTTAATGTGTAATTCAAATTTTCGTGACATTATATTTATCATCTTTTTAAAGTGTTGATTCATATAAAACCGTTGGTATAGATTAGAGAAAAAAAAAAAAAAAAAAGTATATATGAGAAAAACAATAAGTGTCATCAATTTAACAGTGCACAATTGGTTTGTATAGTACTTGTAATTGTTAGTTATGATATTCGTCAAGACGAGAATTTTTTTTTTTCCCTTTATTTATTTATATTAGTACGTTTCTAAGGGTTTTTTTATTTTTAGGGTCATGTGTTAGCAATAATGTTAAGATTATATTATGTTTATTTTATTTTTCTTAACCTTTTTTTAGAAAAAATAATTAGATAAGGCTAAAGATGAGAGGTGTTTGGATATTAGGTAAAGAGTTATAAAAGTTTTTGTTAAAGGGTGTTTGGGCAAAAACAAAAGGGTATTGTTGTCATTTTAAAAGTGCCGATCCCGAAAGGGTTATCCGACAAACGAATCGTGTTCATTTCCCAACCGTTGAGGAAATGAATCTTAACGATCAAAATATGGGACCCCCGCCGATGGGTGGTGCTCAACAACACGGGATCCCGCCAGTGGGACTACAACCGTTTCATGATTTACGTCTGATGAAAGTACAACTCCAATCACCCTTCCATGGTGTTAGGAGAGCCATCGTGATTCCCGATATTTCAGCAAATTAATTCGAAATTAATCACGGGTTACTCAATCTTATCACGGGTATCTCTTTTCACGGTTTTGATCACGAAGATCCCTATGTTCACATTAGGAATTTCACCGACATTGCTGATAACGCTCAAAGTTAACATGTTTTTAGAAGCGTTATTAGTGTTTTTGTGTATGTTATTTGGTTATTTTTATATGCTTTTGCCACTAAATCGTATCAAAGTATGNAAAAAAAAAAAAAAAAAAAAAAAAAAAAAAAAAAAAAAAAAAAAAAAAAAAAAAAAAAAAAAAAAAAAAGTATATATGAGAAAAACAATAAGTGTCATCAATTTAACAGTGCACAATTGGTTTGTATAGTACTTGTAATTGTTAGTTATGATATTCGTCAAGACGAGAATCTTTTTTTATCACTTTATTTATTTATATTAGTACGTTTCTAAGGGTTTTTATATTTTTAGGGTCATGTGTTAGCAATAATGTTAAGCTAATATTATGTTTATTTTATTTTTCTTAACCTTTTTTTAGAAAAAATAATTAGATAAGGCTAAAGATGAGAGGTGTTTGGATATTAGGTAAAGAGTTATAAAAGTTTTTGTTAAAGGGTGTTTGGGCAAAAACAAAAGGGTATTGTTGTCATTTTAAAAGTGCTAATAGTGTTAAGGACCAAAGGTGTGCATATTTAAGAACCACAAGGACTATTAGTGTAATTTCTAAAAGTTAGGGACTAAATGTGAAATTATGTTAAAACCACAGGGACTATGTAATTTACCCTATAATTAACAAAAAGAAAGAGGAAATTTTACCTTTTTTGAACAATTTTCTCCTTATGAAGCTCTTTGACGTGACAAAGCTTTTGTAATAGTAGTTTAAGTAGATTTTCTTCCACTTCTCCATAAATAAGATCATACATTTGAATTTTGAAGTGTATAATTTAGATTGGCTATGACTAAAGAAGGCATGTTTACAACACAATATGAAGAAACAAGCTGTAAATTTTGAGCTCTAATGACATAATATAAGGAGCATTGATTTTAGTAAATTGAATCTGATAATCACCATGTCGAGAGAACACCAACTTTTTAACACTCTTTGAAGTGATATAAAGCCTCCTAAAACCATAGCAAGCTTTTAACTCGAGTGTGTCCAGTATAGGAATCCCAGATAATAAATTTTGAATTTTATCTTCATTTAACTTCACATACGAAATCGTCAAACTTGTAAGTTTACTTGGTTATAAAAATGCACTCTTCCACGTTCAGATAAGTGAAACATGAATTGGTGAAAAACGTTCCACATTATGCAACACAAACTCAGGCAACAAGTCCTCGTTATATAATACTATTTGAAGGTCTTGGACTTTACAAATAATCGCATGGCGAATTCAATGTATGAGTTGAGATTCAAATCAAAATCTGCAAGTAGTATCAACAAAGAATTTGTTGAGCTTCACATGTTGACATTGGGCTAGGGTATAGTCGATGCTTGAAAAGATATCATAGAGCGTACGACCATTAAAATACATACAGGCACGTTGTATAAGAATGAGATTATGGACTGAAGTAGCGAAGTCCAAACATGTTGCCATCGCTTATAGAGTGTACTTGTTTTAATAGCTTCTTTTGTTTCAGGTAAAATGAGAAAGAATTTCAAGAATTAAGCAATCTGGTAACGCACTTATACGGTCTTCTCCTTCTTCCATGTCTTCATCCAACTTGTTTGCATCCGACATCTAGCAACAATTCATTTACTACGTATAAAATATTAACACGATCACTTCAATAAACAGAAATCCCAATAACGTACCTACAATCCATTTAATAACTACTGGTAATATATAAACAATGCCACAGTCAATATAATAATCAATAGCAACTTACATAATCACTTCAACAAGTTACTAACTTTTCGATACACCCTCATTGAATGAATCACTCACTTAGTTAACACTAAAGCTCCATCATCAATCGATTAACTTATTATTCTATGCAAATAATTCAATAAAGGATTCTAACATATAAGATCACAAAGCAAGTTAAACAACTATTTAACTTATGTGGAAAACGCCTTAAATTGAGCTTGAAAATAGACTTCGAGCAGAAAAACCGAAAAATCCGAATAAACCGAAAACCGAAACCGAACAGAACCGAAAATAACCAAACCGAACTAATAACCGAACCGAATTTGCCAAAACCGAACCAAACCGAACTTTTAATTCGGTTCTCGGTTTGGTTATGATTTTGGTAATAAAAACCGAAAACCGAATTAATATAAACTTATATATTTTGTATATATTTATATGTATAAAAAAATCAATAAAATGTTATATTTATATTTATACTTTTATTTATATATATATAAATAACAATAAAATTTTATCCTAATATTAAAAATACTTTTTATGTTTGAAATAACTTTTTTGGCTAAATATATTTGTATATATATATATTTTAAATAAAGTGTGTAATTCGGATTAAACCGAACCGAACCGAACTAAACCGAACTAGAATTCAACCAAACCGAACCGAAAACCGAATTTGAATTCGGTTTGGTTCGGTTCACAATTTGACCCTAAAAAAACTTTTAATCGAATTAACCGAATAATCCGAAAACCGAACCGAAGAACACCCCTACTTCCCAATAAGATATTGTTTAATGGCTTAAAAGAATTTGTGGCCCAATATAAATGGGCTATCTGCAGTTTGAGTAATATCACCGGACCGGCTTAGATATCAGGTTCGTGACATTTTGATTACAATTTTTTGGAAAAATAATTCATAAACTTTTCGATAATTTTGGGTATAGTGTATAAGAAAATTTGGGTATAGTGTATAAGAAAAAACGAGTTTGAACGTGTGTATAAAAATAAAGAAGTAATGATATGGTATTTATATGATTAAGTGTTCAAATTTTAAAAGAAAATTTTTNGAATAAACCGAAAACCGAAACCGAACAGAACCGAAAATAACCAAACCGAACTAATAACCGAACCGAATTTGCCAAAACCGAACCAAACCGAACTTTTAATTCGGTTCTCGGTTTGGTTATGATTTTGGTAATAAAAACCGAAAACCGAATTAATATAAACTTATATATTTTGTATATATTTATATGTATAAAAAAATCAATAAAATGTTATATTTATATTTATACTTTTATTTATATATATATAAATAACAATAAAATTTTATCCTAATATTAAAAATACTTTTTATGTTTGAAATAACTTTTTTGGCTAAATATATTTGTATATATATATATTTTAAATAAAGTGTGTAATTCGGATTAAACCGAACCGAACCGAACTAAACCGAACTAGAATTCAACCAAACCGAACCGAAAACCGAATTTGAATTCGGTTTGGTTCGGTTCACAATTTGACCCTAAAAAAACTTTTAATCGAATTAACCGAATAATCCGAAAACCGAACCGAAGAACACCCCTACTTCCCAATAAGATATTGTTTAATGGCTTAAAAGAATTTGTGGCCCAATATAAATGGGCTATCTGCAGTTTGAGTAATATCACCGGACCGGCTTAGATATCAGGTTCGTGACATTTTGATTACAATTTTTTGGAAAAATAATTCATAAACTTTTCGATAATTTTGGGTATAGTGTATAAGAAAATTTGGGTATAGTGTATAAGAAAAAACGAGTTTGAACGTGTGTATAAAAATAAAGAAGTAATGATATGGTATTTATATGATTAAGTGTTCAAATTTTAAAAGAAAATTTTTTATTTGTTAATAAAGCAAGTAACCTTTATTTTATTTTATTATTTTATTTTATTTTTTTCCGCAAGCTAGGCCGTTCTTGCCAGAGTACGAGACTTGCATTAAAAGTTGATTTAATTTGTTTGTTTGATTTTTCTTACTTGCATTAAAAGTTGAATTTTTTGTTGGTTTAATTTTTCTTGCATTAAAAGTTGATTTAATTTGTTAGTTTTGAATTTTTAAGCTAAATATATGAGGTGTAATTTTTGTTTTGCTTTTTTTATTACTATATAAAACTACAAATACACAAACATAACTTGTAATCAAAAGTAAAATGACGGCAGTTGCCGAATTCACATGTAACACCACTACTTATTACCATGTGGACTGTCAGGCACAAAGCATCTATGTTTTCTATGTTTGTTGTTGATATCATAATGAGATTTGAGCAACTTTTCATGCATATCTTTCCTCATTTTTAATCTCCATGACTTGTGTAAAGCCACGATAAGATATAGATAGCTTTGCGTTTCTGTTTCTGTTGTTGTTTTTGTACTTGCGTAGAGTCAACAAAATAATTGGTGGCTTTCGAAGTGAATGGAGCAAACAGGATGTGGGATAAAATAAAACGTGAAGTTAAAATAGACATGATTATAGTGTAGAAAAGAAGATATATGGAATAAGTTTGGAGTAAAAGTTGCATTAAATTTTATATCAATGAAAGTTGGAGATACATATACGTTTTACTTGTATAATAGTCTCGGTGCACCTGTAGCAAAATATGAGCATTAATTGTTTTTTCATTTAACAATAATATTGTGGTCATGTGGTGGGCTGGTGAATAATAGAAAAATAAAGTGTCTTTGTTACAAAATCTGTCTCGTTAGTATATGTTAAAATTTTCAACAAGGTCAACTTGCATAACGCGGTTATGTGGTCGTGGCTTTTTGGCTGCACGCCGTTCATACAACCAGCCTGTATCTTCTTGAGTCAACTATTTAAATTATTAGTCTATACTACCATTTTGAAATGGGTGGTATTATTGCTACCTTTTAACTTGGGGTATTTACCAAGTTAAGTGGTTTCATATTAACCACTTAATTAACTTTTTAAAAAAGAGGATAAAGCTTTGGTGGGTCTTTTCATTAAGTGGGATTAAAGAATTAGGTCCACATTAAGTGGTTCATATGAAAAAAGAAACACCCCCGCTTACTTTTTTTTACTCACTTATTAACAAGAAAAAACATTTTCTTATAGTTTTTTGTTCTTTATTTTTTATTTTTTAGTCTTTTACTATTTTTGGTTTATTAAACTTTATAATTTATTTCCTGCATTTTTTTTTGACATTTTTGCTTACTTTATTAACAGGATAAGATCTTATGGTCGACTAATCAACGGGGTTTAAACTCACCGCCACAAATACTCAATTAAGGTAAAGCTCTCCCTTTTAAGGAGGTTGGTGTCACCTCTTAAGGGTTGTTTTCACCTAGCATTAATTGAACTTTAGACCTGCCATATTTTAGTGTGATAGTCCTAAGCTATTTTGCCACAAGGGCACCCCTAAGGGGTTATTTTAAAACCATGGTTGATCTGGAGGCCGGGATAGTTACCGTAATGGACGGCGAATTCAAAGTTAAAGAAAAAACAAGTTTGATCGAGGGAAAATGGAGGTCAAGAAACGCTTTGGAATAAGTTATTGCCTAAGAAAGTCAACATTTTCGTGTAGAGGCGTTAAAAGGTAGACTTTCGGTCCAAGTGAAACTTGATAGAAAAGGGATCGATTTGGATTCGGATTTATTTCTTTGTTGTAACGATAATGTGAAAACATGTGCTTATTGCTTGGTCACGTGTGATTTAGTGATGAGTGAGTGGTCCAAAATATTCAATTAATGGAAGGCAGAGATTGTTAATGTGTTCACTATTGAAGAATTATTTTCGTATAGTGGAAATTTTATTTCCCACCTTTTTTATCTAGTGTTTGGCAAGCGGTTATTTAGACGTCGGGGTACTTCATTTAGAAATAAGGAAATGCCCTTATGTTCGGTAAAAAAGTATTTAGTATTGATAAGATTGTTCAAGACAGTCAACTAAAAAGTTTCGAATGGATAATGAGAAGATCAAAGAAATCTAAAGTGATAGAATGGCAACATTAGTTATGGGACTCTCCAAATATTCAGATACAATAACGTTACAGTTTGTATCATATTCGGCTACTATAAGTTCTGCAAGTTTTTTCGCGTGATATCAGTGGCTGCAGTAATGGTTCACTTTGTCTTATGTTCGGCTACAACAAGTTCTACAAGTTTTTTTTGTGTGTTGTTAGTGGCTGCAATAATGGTCGGGTTGTCTTATGTTCAGCTAGAGCAAGTTCTGCAAGCTTTTTCATGTGATTTCAGTGGATGCAATAAGATTACAATTTGTCTTATGTTCGGCTACAGCAAGTTCATCAAGTTTTGCATGTTTTTCCTATGATATCAATTGCTGCAGAAGTTCTTGTGTGATGTCAGTTTGTTGTGATAGTTTATTAATTTTTTTAGTTTCTTAATCTTGCCTGTGGGACGACAGTGGATTTAAGTGCTCATTATGGTGTTAGTGGGTGTGTCCAACACCATTTTGAGGTGAAAATTTTCAAAATAGACATTTAGATCAGTGTGTTACAAAAATGAACCATTGAAACCAATGTTAACGAAAGCTACTGTACGAGCAAATATGTTTTGCACACCATGATGATCTGCGCTCTCACTTTATGATTAATACACATGTAATCTAATCAACTTAGGATTGGATTATAAATTGACACGTGGCATTATGTGCAAATATGTTTGATCGCCAAACTCATATGTTTGATCGCCAAACTCATTTGCACGCTGAGTTTAATTAAAATGATTAAAATGAAAGTTTATTAAGGTGACACGTGGTTGTGCGTGGAAATGAGTTTTTGCATGCCTAGAAAAGTGACGGCTAATAATGTGTCACGTCATCTGTATTTGCAAAACACTTTGCTCTTCATGTTATTTGCACGCCTAGTATGTGCCACGTCATGTACGTACAAATCAATATGATCTCCATGCTATTTGCATGCCTAGTTGAAAAAAATCTAAAATCTAACTTTCTATATGAAAATCTAAACTTCTTATTCAATCGTTTGGTAGAATATATACAACTAAAATGTTTTGTTTCTTTAAGTTGACTACTCATCATTACGTGCAAATTGAAGTGGGAGAGCAAACGAAAATG
>LBNU01007497.1:0-13028 GCA_014162995.1 Artemisia annua
GCCTATGTGTTATACACGTACAAAAATTCTATTAGTCACGCCAATATGCGTTTTGGAACGATAGGCATATAGGTCACACACGTTTTTTTCGTCGTGTGTGCACCAAAAGTCCCGTCCACCGTCACGGTGGCATATGTGACGTTGTTTGGAGTCGTGGCTTTTCCATCGAAAAAGAGTGGACATAAACCCCGAATATGTGGTGACAAAATTAGCACAGTTTTTGTTGGATTAAGTCATTATCCGTACCGTAAATACCTTATAGTCACACGATATATCTTTTGAGAGTAACTATTGTTTGTCCTTTCCACATAAATATATAATTATGTGAACAGTTTTGGAGATGAGTTCTTTCTGTAAACGTGTTATTATGTGACTATTTCGTCCTTTGCACATTGAAATATACAATAAGTGTGACGTTTGTGATGAGTTAGTCCAATGGGTGTTGCTTTTTTGGAGTTAGTCACATACAATTAAAACAAAGTGCCAAAAGTTATAATAAGTGTGACCATATGCTCTTTAAAGTGAACAATGTGCTATTATGTGTTGACTATTGACATCCAATGCACGATGATTTTTATGTTTGTGTCGCGCTTTTGATATTTAGCACAGCAAACCATGTTTTTTTGGGTATTTAGGTCACATACAATTAGCAAACAGTGGCCCAAACAGCGTTAATAAGTGTGACGTGGTGACCATATTGCTGTTTAAAGTGAAGAAATTTGTCTATTTTGTGGTGACTATTATATCCAATGCCACGTTAATTTATGTTATGTGTTGGCCTTTTGTAAATTTTAGTCACACAAAACCAATGTTTGTTTTGGGTATTTAGTCACCATACAATTAAGCAAACAGTGCCAAAAGTGTTAATAAGTGTGACCATTATGAGGTTTAAAGTGCAAAGACATGTGTCGTTTTGTGTAACTAAATGTTCATTCCAATGGTCACATAAATTTTTAATTGGTGTGCATTTTGAATATTTAGTCACACTCGTATTAAACAAAGAGTGACCAATAAGTTAGTATTGCTGGAGCTAGAGTTACTATCTGCGTTATATATATATAAAATAAACAATGTATATAAATGAAGCAAATATTATTTACAATTGTATATTTCAAATTGAATAAAACATCGAACTGTATATGAATATGAACCAATACAATCATGTTCATGAATTGTTCATAACGTTCCGAAAAAAGTTCATTTAATTTCTTATTAATGGGTAGTTTTAGAATGAACGATTAGGTTTTGTATGCCAAATATTAAGTGGAAGGTTAATTAAATATATCGAAATCACGTTACATGATACAAAACTAGGTGCCGCGAAGTTCAGAATATCTCTT
This sequence comes from Artemisia annua, assembly GCA_014162995.1. Lineage (NCBI taxonomy): Eukaryota > Viridiplantae > Streptophyta > Magnoliopsida > Asterales > Asteraceae > Artemisia > Artemisia annua. The sequence goes on from LBNU01007497.1 coordinate 1,341, forward strand.
AGGTGACTCTTCGTGCGCGCTTAGCTTGCTTTGATCAACACATACCTTAATCATTTCATAATCCAAATGCTAGCTCTATAACATCCCATTATTCTAATCTCTAGGTTAGTCCTACCTTATAACCAACTATAACCTTTCTTAACACAAACACTCATAATCACATACTATTAACAACTTTCATATTAAATATATAGTAACCAAGTTACTTACCTTAGCATACAAGCTAAGCTAATCATAATTTCATCATCATCATCATCATCATCATCCATCATCATCATTATCCTTCACCATTAGAATCAAAACCTATTAATACACAACTCATTATCATAATCAAGGGTCTATATAACCCTTTAAACATACTCATCTCCCATCCTATATCATCATTTGATCAAACCTTGATCATATGATGAATTCTCACTTTTAACATAAACTATAATTTCATTAGAATCAATATAGGGGATACTTACTTGTGATGACCTTTTCTAGGAAAGACCATAAGCATAAGGACTTCATTATCTTCCTTCCTAAGCCATCACACTCATCATCTTTTCCTCCTTTTTCTCTCTAAGAACCGGACCAACAAACACACCTCTTGAAATGATAAGAGATGTGTGGAAATCTCTAGATTATACTAGCTAGGATGCAAGTTTGGTCCATATGCAAGATTGGTCCTTCTAGTCTCATTCTTCCTGCTTTGGCCACAATACTTGCTAGTAACACTTTAATACTAGACAACATTAGCCCATTAAGTTATGCATCATAACTTCCAAAACTATATTACACCTTCATTGACTATTAAATTTATCATCGGGTTTGACTATAACGTTACATTCGTTGACTAGCCAATCACGTAAGGCCTTTGGTCCATTTTCATCTAGGGTGGGGTCCAAGTTCCCGGGAAACGGGTGTAACAATTTTGACTTTTATTGGCAAATAGAAATGCTCCATTTTGAATAAGTAGCAAAATCGAGCTCTCATACACTAATGCAATTGAAAAGTCATCAAAGATTTGATTGTCCATTTTGAATCTCCTTTTATTATACTAGATGAGTACCAATGCATAGCAACGAGATTTATAGCGGCATATAGTTATAGTGATATTTTGGTTAAGTGTTTTGTGTAACTATAACTGTTTGCCGCTAGAAAATCCCGTTGCTATGCATGGGTACTCGTCTAATATATATAAAGACAAACTAAAGTATCAAATATGTTTTTATTAGGGTTGTAAACGAACCGGACAAACACGAACGGAGCCTTGTTCATGTTCGCTCGTTTAATTTTAACTGGACAAATAATGGACACGAACATTTAAACGGATTAATTTTCTTATTCGTGTTTGTTTATTAAGAAAATGAGTTGTTCATGTTCAATTATGTTCGTTCTATGAAACTAAACGAACGCTAAACGAACATAAACGATTGAACATAAATGAACATAGACAAACAAACATAATCTTTATTAAATTATGCACAATATATTGTAAGCGTTGTTTTGTTTAAACAAACCAATTTTAAAATCATACAATTAGAAGATAGGATACACGGACATAAGTAAATAGATGAACAAAAAAAAAAGAACGTTAAAGAACGCATAATTGGACGCTCACAAACATAAATGAACTGACGCGACTTTTGTTCATATTCGTTCATTTAAATAAACAAACGTAAAATATTGTTCATATTCGTTCATTTAATAAATAAAGGAAATAAATGAACTTTTTATCGAACGGTTCATGAAAAGTTCACTGAACATTTAGTTCGTTTACAACCTTAGTTTTTATATAGTTGACAAACCAAAGTATCAAATATGTATTTAAAATATTATTTAAGTTGACAAATCAAAGTATCAAAAATGTTTTTATATGGTTGATAAACCGATTGGCAAACTAAATATTCAAACGTGTATGTGTTAAGTTTACATTTAAGTTTTCATTTTGTGCTTTCTAGTTTTCAAATGAATAGAGTTGACAAACATGTGTGTGTGTTAAGCCCCATTAAAGCTCCATTTAAGTTTCTTTTTTAAAGTATGCATGTAAACATTGTTGGAAAATATTTAACTTATTTTATTTATTTTTATTTTTTGAAAGTTTTTAAAGTTTTATAAGGTAGAATAGGTATAGAACAAAATTAGATGATTAAGAGTTTTTCATTTACGCTTTATAAGTAGTTAAGATAAGAGATGACATTCTCCCTTGCACCAAGTCTTTTATAAAGGGTGACACTATTTTTGGCAGGTGCAATAAATCACAAAAATTAAAATTGACAGAACAAACGGACTAGAATCCAAGCTAAGATATTGGATGATTAGGGTAAATCCCTTAAATCATGCAAAAGGCAATAATTAGTCACTCAAACTAAAAACGGAAAGTAGCTCAATTTGGGGCAAACTCAAAACTGAGGGACGAAACGTTGAAATTAGCGAAATCTGTTGTGGAAACCGTCTACGATGGTGTGTCGTGACGCCGGCCTCATCACGGGCTTTCCGACGATATATCATGTGCCCCACAACTCCAAATGGATTCAAAGTTATGATCTTTTTAAGTTGGGTCATTCCCCAAGAATCTGTTAACTCTTGCATCACACAAAAAAGTTCGACTTCTTTTGGGTGGAAAATAAAGCGGAGATTAGTATGTGATTAGATAGTTTAGTGGCAAATTTCACATGGAAGGTTGGTGGTTGTCCCTAACTCCCTTTAGCAAGCAAATCACTCTCTTCAACTTTAGCATCTGTTACCTCTTCCCCCACCATTCCCTTCAGATATAATGTCTAATTAGTTGCGTAAATTAGACTAGTAATATTGCATTAACGTAATCAAAATGACAAGTTCTTATAAAGAAAAAAATATCAAATTTCCTATGTTGTTTCCTCTTATAAATTGAGTGTCTTTCTTGATGTACATGTATAATTGGAGTATTAACTATGATGATGTTTGTTGAACACTTTATCCATCTTACATGTCCACTACCAGATTTTCACAATATAACGTTAAACAAGTTGTTCGAACAATTTATATTTATCTTCAAGAATAATCCTTTGCGAGTATTTGTCGTTTAAAAGAAGAAAAATATGTCATCAAAGCAACCTTTTTATTCCACCACAATCACATCATGCCTTTTATAGTTGAATCAAATGTACTAGATCGAAGTGAAACATGATACAAGGAAGTCATCTCTGCCCCCCAATATCTAAAAGAAGCAATAGTCCCTCCACCATTCTTGACTACAGTTTCCTTTAAAAATGCCATCCATCAAACTTTAGGGATATTATTTGATAGAAAATCTAGAAAATATTACATGTTTCATCCCTTTTGTTTACCCAAAATCAAACTCGTCGTTCATATTCGATTTTAATTACACCAGTGATACCTAATTTTCAAACTAGTTGCATCGATACATATTTTGAAAATATATGGATCATCTATATAAGAATCTTGTTTTGTATTTGCATGGGTGGTCCCTATGGCTATGACACGGAAAATCCTTTTTTTTTTCTTTTTTTTTTCAATAAGAACTATCAATGCAAATCTTTTTAAAATTAATGAGTATTTATGTAAATAAAATCGAATAAAAACGACGAGTGTGATTTTGAATAAACCACGGGGGGAAAGTAATTTTTTTTCTTCAATCTATAAATGGGCTTTTAAGCAAGTGGAAAAGCCAGATTCTGTGATGATATATTTATAGGGGTAAAAGACATAACTAGAAAAAGCTAAAGTATATAGTTTAAGGTATGAAATATTGACATTGTACAAGTACGGAATCCAACATTACAAAGATTGGGAATTGACAATACAAGTACGGAATACATCTTTACAAAGATTGGAATCGACAAAAATCTACATTGTCACTCCAAGAACGAAAGATAACTTGGATCGAATTCGTGTTATGACTAGCCACTAAACCAAAGATACACCGAAACTATTCGAATTATATACTCCCTCTGTCCCAAAATATAAGTCCATGTTTGACATTTCAAAGTCTTTTTCTTCAGACTTTGGCTGTAATTATTTTTTCTCGTGTTATATAATACTTGATGGAAAGTATACCAATGAATATACATTTGAAACACAAGTCCATTTATATATTTTTCATCAAATATTATAAAACATGAAAAAAATAATAATAATTACGGTCAAAGTTTGAAGAAAAAGACTTTAAAAAGTCAAACATGGACTTATAATTTGGGACTGAGGGAGTTAATTATGAATCCATCCTTACTATAGCACATGTAGGGTGTGTTTGTTTAAAAAAAATAAAATAAAATCTTACTAGCCCTCTTACTCTTACCAGTAAGAGGTGGTTAGACGTTTTGCTTGTTTGTTTTTTTCTTTTGAGTTAGACCCAGTTAAACATATAACATATTACTCAGTAAGAGATGGAGGACTTGTCTTACTGCCTCTTACTCGATAAGAGATTGAAAACTCGTGTTAATATAATATATTTGATGGTTTATTAACTATGTTATATTTATGATAAAAAGTCTTGTTTCATATTTACATAAGTTACTTAAATAAATTGCAGAAACGAGCACTTAAAATCATTCAAATAATTATACAAAAACAAACAACATTATTTCATTCAGATTTAGACTTTCTAGCTATCTCTTACAGGTAAGATGTGGTAGTCAGATTCAGACCTAAAACATCTTAATGAAACAAACACACCCATAATAAACTTATAAAGGCTTTTTGTCCAATTTACATTGATCGATTGTTGTAGGAATAGTTAGTTCACGTTGTATTTAACTTGCTACAAAATAATTTAACATGTATCAATATAATTTTTTCATATCAAATACATCAACTCAGAGACGGACCCAAAATTATTTATAGGGTATTGCACAAATTTTTGTTTATAATTATCGGTGCTAAAGTTACACTATAAGGAATTTATTAGCAAAAATGGGGTTTGCACATATCAAGAAAAGACAAATTTTTTGAAAATTATTTACACTTTGTAAGCTAAAATCGGGTGTGGTCTGTGTCACACCCGGCTCTCAAGTGGGTCCGTCTCTCCACCAACTAAATAATCTTACTATCGTATGTACTATCATTAGCACGACACCGGTCATTCAGTACACCAAATGGTATTATTAGACAACTTGGTGCATATAATAGGATCATTTAGTACAAATAACATGACAAATTTAGCAAATGATGTATTTAATAGGAAAAAAGTTCAACTGGGACATACTATGTTACTAACGACAAATTAGATACATTTTAAACTAATGATCTCATTATTTTATTGAGATTAAAGTAGAAATCACAAAGCTCTCAAGAACAAAATCACACTTACAAAGTTACAATTGTTATCATCTTTGTAACATCAAAATTGTAAGATCGGGTAAAATCATCCAAAGTCATAGTTTCATTTGTTATAATTTATACCAAGTATTAGTATTTTGACTTTAGTTTAAGAATCAATCCTACCACCTTATGCCGGATATGACAATCATGTGACCGATCCTACTACTAAATTATCGATCCTATGTGGCTATGTCCTTATCGATCTTATACCGATCCAATTAGTTTTATAAGATCGATCAGGTAAAGTCTTGATCGAGTATTCTGTGACATTATATTAAGGGTTACTAAAATAACAGCGATGGATATTTTAGTCACTACCACCTTTCAAGTTACTTAGTATTTAACAAGATATAAACAAAAAATTAGTGACCCACATTGCATGTACTTATATAGCAAAAAGAGAGAGAATGAAAACAAATGTATCTGAATTTAATGTAAGCTTACTTCTTGTTTTCTTCACCTTTATCGACTTGATTGTCTCATTATGGCAACTTTTTATACTCCATCCGTCCCAATTTAATTGTCCATCTTTCCTTTTTGGTACGTCTCAAATTAATTGTCCAATACTAAAAATAGAAAGGGGAGTTTGGTCAAGTTTACTATATTGCCCTTAGTTGAAATTAATATTACAAACTTTAAAGAAGTATTAATTAATTGGTTAAGGGTAAATCTGTCATTTGGCAAAAAAGTAAGAGAGAGAAAGCTGTATTAATTATGTTTTTCTTAAACTGTGTGTTTTTTGTCGGGGGAAAATAATTTTAGGACGGAGAGAGTAGGAAACTAGACACAAGTACTTTTTTACTTGAATTGTATTCTAAAGGAACAACCTATCAATAATAGGATGGAAAATGCAAACACTAGGAATATCAAACAAGCTTGAACTTGTTGGTTTTCATTATGTCTATGATGCACTTAGGAATATCATCTATGTTTTTCTTTCTTTCTATTTTTGCATAGAGAGTACTTCAAATATTAGGTAAAAATGGACGTACCTTCTTCATTAACCAATATAGTAACTATAGAATTTCTTGGGTTTCGTGGATTCGTTTGCACGCATCTATTTATTATTATTATTATTATTATTATTATTATTATTATTATGGGAGTCAGGGAGTGATACGTCCCCCTCTTTATGTCATGTTATATTTATTGAGGATATGTCGTGTCGTATTATGAAAATGTTATTATTTAGATATGTCTTTATGTTTGGCTTGTTTTACAAGCTAGGGTTATTTGGTTATATATACCGAATCATCATTATGAATGAATTAATCAAAGTTTAAGATAAACAAATCTCTAGTTATTCTCTCTATTTCTTAAGGAGCTCGCACATGCTTGAAGTGGTGCATTATCCCGATAAAACCCATAATCGGGTCGTATCAATTGGTGCTTTCATTGATAGCTCTCGTTGAGAGGGTTTTTGATTAGGGTTCCAATTAAAAAAAATACTTTTCATCGGGTACTATTCATCGGGTAACTGTTCATCGGAATACTATTCATCGCGGTTACTATTTATCGATTTTTTTTTGAGTTATTAATTGCTCGAGTATTATTCATGGCATCAGGCGGCAGCGATCAGGACGCGGAATACGCACTCTCTAAGCTATTGCAAATGGTACGGTGGCCGAATATGAGAGTGAATTTGTGGTACATGCAAATCGAGTAACAGGGATCTCTGAATCTTTACTTACATCGTTTTATATCTTCGGACTTACACTGACGTTACAAATAGAACTATTGAGGGCAAGGCCTACAACTTTAGGAGAAGCCTTTTCCTTAGCTCATATAGTCGAGGCTCGTTTTGAGGCAATTGAAGAGAAGGAGAAAGAGCATATAATTGAAAAGAAATCAGATATCATTCCATCATTACAAAATGAATTCGCTTCACCTAATATTAAAAGGTCGTTAGATGCTGATGAATACTTATACTAAATTTTATAAAGCACATTTTAATAAGGTGCAATATAAATTTGACACATTTGACTGTATAAGGTTGCCATGTGTTTTAAACAACATATTTCTAATGTTATTTACAGATAATTATTGTTCAAACTTCACTTATTATTGAAGAAAAAAAAACGTACATATTAGTTTATGATCTATTAGTATCCCTTTTTATTTTGTAAAATAGGATGCCTCTTTAACTTTAAAGTATCAAAAGTCTTATAGTCATTAACTGTGAAAACATGTAATATCAATTATCATTGTTGCTTCACTTAAAAGTTGTGTAGTATTTATTTTTTATTTTTTTTTATTTTTTTATTTTTTTTACTCTATTGTAATTTAAAAGAACAACAAATGTCCTATTGTGATTACATAACGAGAATTATGTTATATTCTATTGTTACTTTTTCAAGCTCTCATATAATTTTCAAAAACAATAGATGTTTTATCGTGACTACAAAGAGAGAATCAAAACAACATAGCTATCATGTTATGGTTGAAAAAAATTGTTAGAATCTGTAGGATACTTAATAACATATAACACGTATGAACTTGTGAGTATGGATCGAATTCAAGAAGAGAAGAAAGAAAGTTAGAGAGAAGTTAGAGAGAGAAAGTAGTTGGAACCTTGAGAGAAAAAGAAAGAAAAATAGATTATGAGAATGAGAAGGTCCAACCCTCTCCCTTGGTGGGAGAGGGTATTTATACTTACAACTAATATTTGCCTCTACTAGGCTATGGATCGAGCTGACAGTGGGTAAAGACCCGACCCGACTCCACAAATACTAACTAATACTAAATCTACGTATTAACTAATATATGATAAATACTACGAGCTATACAATGCTTTAAAGTAATTGGGGTGACCGAATATTCTACAGAAAAAACGTATTCCTAACAATCTCCCCCTAAGGGAGGTCACCCCAGAAATTAAATCTTGAATTCTAGCATTGAGATCTTTGTAGATATTTTTGTAGCTCGCAGTTGTTGATTCTTCATTGAAATGAACTTTGTGCTTTCAGCAGNCTTAAGGCAGGGACTAAACAAAATTTGTAGCGGACTAATCAAATAAATGAACCTGGCCTGATAACACCAACTTGAAAACTTTGAATTCGTTTTTCTTGTTCAAAAATCGCCTCAACTTCAAGAACCAAATATTGCCAAGACCATTCCGAGTATAATATTCTATACGTGCTTTTGGCTCAACTGACCGCCTTACTAAAGAATCGGGTTTATGCGAATAGCCACAGTACTCAAATAATAATAAATTGGGGCATTGATAACAATTTTGTCAAAATCACATTGCGAATATAGCACAATTGTCCTCAAGGAATGACTTGAAAATTTAAGACTGTCGCAATCGCTAGGAAGCGTCAAAAACAAATTTTCAATGAAGGGGAAGTTGGATAATAACTGAGCAAAGTCAGCAAACACTTGTGTCGTCTCGGAAGAGTACTGAGTGAAAGACAATGTTGTCAATTTTTTGCATGAAGCCAAGTTTATACGTTTTATCCTTTCTACCCAAACCTTTAAAATAAGACAAGACAAATTTGGAGCTTCGATATCGATTGTTTTAAGACCATGAATACTTTCAATCCGGAGTTTTAGAAGATTTTGATGACCATGAATACATATTTTTTTGAAACCATATCAACGATTAAGATGCATTTCCTCAAGAAGAGGGCAATTGCTGGTGAGACACTCGATCATTTCCTCATCTAACAAAACGTAATCCAGATCTAACAGTTTCAAAGACTTAAACTTGACATCATCAACCGTCAAGGACGAAGGTAAATCACAATTAAATAAAGTCAAAGATGTCAACAAAGTGGCAGATAAAAGTAGGTCGGGTAAAAGGTACACTAGCGAAAAGTTTTTGTCAATAATATCAAGCAACAACACCTTTACCCCTTTCTTGAGAATTGATCTGACGCATTTGTCAATAATACTTAATTGTGAAGGGTCTTCAATCAGTGCAATGAGGTTAAACGTGTGTGCACTTACATTTTGCTTGCAAAACCTAGAAGTGGTATAGTCAGCATACTTGAGAAATAAATGGTCATAAGGGAACAAGGATGATGTCTCAAATTTACCGATGTCAAAATTCAGAATTGGGAAAGAAGCGGTTAAAGCAAACCATTTTTTAGACAATACGCTAAGCCTAACAAGGTCTGTCGGAGAATCCAAATCGAATTCTTCAGGGGAATCTAGAAATGACATGATGTGATGAATAATAGGTTCGGGAAGGTGTGAAATTCGATCCGTTGTATGTATTATTTGACCCTCCATCTCCCAAGTTTTCCGAATATAACCAACTACAAAGTGTCGTTTATACTGCCTGCACAAAAGGGAGATGAAATGGTAAGAAAAATTAGCATCTAGGAAGAATCTTGGAACAACGTAATTGGCTTCACATTATATATGCTGACATAATACAAAATGATGGGCTACTAGTTTGACCCCTTATTACAATGGTGTTTAATTTGGGGTTGCTTATTTGAAGTGCTTATCTACTTAACAAGCATATACCAACCTGCTTATCTTAGTGTAAAATAAGCAAATACGCAGTTTTAGCTATAAATCGTAAACTACAAATGTGCCTACTTTATTAGATAAGCTGATAAGCACTTAAATAAGTAATCTCAAACCCTTTGTGAGCTACAAATACCGTGGGGTTTAAACTAGGGGTGGCAATTCAGGTCGGGTTCGGGTTGGCGGGTTCGGGTTGTCAGGTTGGCGGGTCAGAAAACCCCAACCCAAACCTGACCCATTTAAATTATCAGGTCAGCTATGTCAACCCTAACCTGTTTATACATAACCCGAACCTAACCCATTTAACCCGTATGTATACTTGGGTTGACGAGTTATATAGGTGACACGGGTTGAACAGGTTAAACGGGTTTCGAGTTGACTCATTTAACCCATTTTTATATAAAAGTTGTCATATTACACGAGTTAAAAAGGTTAAAGGGGTTTGCGGGTCGACCGTTTAACCCATTTAACCTGTATGATAAAATATAAATATTTTTTAATTTAAGAAAAAAAATCTTAAATGGGTTGGCGGGTCGACCCATTTAATTTATTCCCAACCCAAACATGACCTGTTTAATAAACGGGTTAGATGGGTCGACCCAAACCTGACCCGAAATCTATTTAACTCAACCCGAACCTGTTAATTTTCGTGTCGGTTTCAGGTCGGGTTTCGTGTCGGGTCAGAAATTGCCACCCCTAGTTTAAACCAGTCCACAACTTATCAAATACTTATCTTATACTTTATCAAAATGTATTCATTTCAATCAATGTATTATACTTGAGCTTATAATAAGCCCAAAAAGAAAAAAGCTTACGACCATTTTCAAATTCACATGAGCTTCTGGTAAATAAACTAACACAAACACCCAATGTAACCATCTAATATGAACAGTAACTAAAGTAATCACCTAACTAAGAGCAAGTGAAGACTGATATGGTAAAATGATTCTATAAGCAATAAATGTTAAACATGTAAAAGTATAATGTACCTTGAGATTGATAATGGATTTATAGAGCAAAACCCAAAAACAAAATTATAGTAAGATCACTTGAACAGTTATGTAATTTGATACTAGAGTATGAATTATTGGTTTACACATTCCAATGTGATATAAAGTGCCATCTGTTTTTCTCACGTTTTTCTTGTCAGTTTACTTTATAGCTAGTGTACTAGTTTTTGAATAAGTATTTTGGGAGTTTTTACCATACTGTAAGACTTTTAAGTAACCAAAACCAAGGGGTTTTTAAATTTATAGTGTTAACCAGTATTAATGGTTGTATTTATGAATCATAAAATTAAAAACCTATACTAATCCTTTTCTTTAAGAATAATTGCATTATCTCACACATAACTGTACTCTTGATGTTATATTCAATGGATTGCTAATTATTTTTTTACGAGCATTTCACCGTATCCATAGGACCATGTAACAAATAACTTTAGTCAGTCACAGAAACAAGGCAAAGTAGGAATGGCATTTATCTTACTTTTCAAAGAGGGAAATTGTCCATAATTAAATCACAAAAGGTAAACACTAGGACCTTACCAAATTATATAAAGCGGAAATAACTATGTTTGGTTAATTTCAAAGTTTAATCCATAAGGAAAAGCTCTTGCATGTGTGAAACTTAAGGCCAATCATGATACTATATTCAATATTAAAATCAACACAAACTCATCATTTTCATCATACTCAATTATCTTCACCAAAAACACCATCTTCAGTACTTGTGCGCATTTGACCCCAAATAACAAAAGCCCAAGACAGGGCAACGCATATCCTCCTATCAGCCTAACTCGAAATGTCCTCATCGGTAGAGCGCATACAACGCATGTTTGTACGTATATCTACACCAAAACTTAAGACTTGAAGTGTTACTATTTAACATACTAGAACTTTTAAA
>LBNU01007497.1:13355-26475 GCA_014162995.1 Artemisia annua
AGGTAATGATGTTTAGCTTGTCGATGAATATAATGGGCGTGGAGGAAGTGGCATTGGCTGGAGGGGCATTCTGTCACGGCAGCTTACTATTTCACAACCTTATTCTTACATGTCATTTCGTTTCAAAAACCTTTTTCGTGTCTTATACTTGGTTTCCCGCTTGCACTTACTTTGTCTATTTTCCGCGTTGCAAACTTCTATTTTTACATTTCCGGCTTGCCACTTTTATATAAAAGCAGTACTTGTACTCTAAATGGTTTATAAATCGAATGATATGTTTTGGTCACATTTTAAACGTCCCGAGTTGTGGTCGTTTACTATAAATGTGCCTGGTTTCTATTTTCGTAATACCCCCAGCACTGTAGCTGCCATATTTGAGTTGGGGGTGTTACAAATCCAATACCAAATTTAAATCAAAATTCAAACCTTTCCACAAACCAAACGCGCCCTTAATATAAAAAAACTACAATCATCTTGTTCCACTCTACACTTCACAAAAAACACACACACTTCTTGTTCGCTGCAAACACACAAACACAGCACATAGCGTGCAAAAAAAAAAAGCAAAGGTGAGTTCGCTCACTTGGGAAATGACGTAGCTCAGGTCCAAGGCTATAAATGAAGAGTTTGGGAATGAGAAGAGTTAAAAGTAAAGCGTTTGAGTTTTGATCAATGAATGCGAAGTAATAGATAGAAAGATAAAGTGTGTAACAGGAGTAGGAGCATTATGTCGAAAGTGCATAAGTAGAATGATTTATAATCTCATTATTTAAATGGAATGGGAAACCTTTTCATTTAAATAAAGAAATTGTAAATCGTCGAACAATAAGTTTATACTTCATTATTTACATAAATTGGGACGCTTCTTTATGTAAATAGCGATTGTGAATAAGTGGGCTAATTTGTTCCCGGTGTGGCATGAGTAGGTTAGTGGAGTAGAAATGAAAGTCTAAAACAAGATAGGTATCATAAGAACTAAGATAGATGAGAAAAGAATTAGAATGTGACTTTAAGTTTGAGAAGATATGTGAAACCTACGTTTTAGGTGACTAGAGTATAGTTAAAGGATTAAAAGTTGAATCGATGATATAGTATGTCTTGAGGCACGGGTAAATGTGAGTAATGACCGTGAATGACGCTAAATTGTGTTAGCACCCTTATGTGAATTGTGAATTGTGAACTGTGAAGGTATTAGCCGAAGTTTGACTTGTGTGAAGTCAAAGTAGTGAATTTTTCCAAATGATTTATAGTCTTTGATGAAAATTTTAGAAAACAAATAAGGAAAACGAGATGTTAAATTGGGTTTTGGAGTGGCGGTCAAGGGCGCTATCCTCAATAGTAAAGAATGTGAATAAGTTTAGTGCTAAACTGGTGATTAATTTAGTAACTTTTTTGCACTTAATTTACAACAATATCATCCATCCTTTACTATTGCTTAAAGTTATTTTAACCGAAAATCTTCGTCTCTCGGTAAAGTTATCATCAAGCAAACTGTGCAACCGATAAAATTGGTCGTCAAAAAACGTATAACAGAAAGAGATTCACTAAAAAAATAATAATAAAAAATAAAAAATAATAATAAACGCAAATACCCACAACCGCAACGTGCAAGCATCCGATTATTTTTTTTACAAGCACAAACACTATGAGCTCCGTCAAAATTATGTTTGAACTATTAAACAATTATGTCAATGCTTCCATTTTCCCAACATACTTATAGAGTATATATATTATGAGTTAAGTTATTATTATTATTTTTTTGAACATGAGTTAAGTTATCTCATACATATACTTTTGCACTTCATACACGAAGCTACTTCAGGCCTAAGCAATTCACTCGCAACAAATTAATTTACCTTTAAAAAGAGAAGAAAATATTAAAGAAATCAAAAGTAAACAAAGAAAAGAATAACAAGGACAATAATTAACCCAAAAACTTGGTCCCACTTATTCTTTGAAACCAAACCCATGATACACTTTTATGTCTCTTCCTCTTCTAGTCTTCTTCCTAAAAAAACACAACTGATCTTCCTCCAAAAAACCACATTCTTAGTTCCGACGACTTTTCATATGTCAGTAGTTGACTTACAGTTTTTACTATATTTTCAACGTTGATCTTTTCTATATAATGGGTCTAAAAGTCAGCAAGTCTTCATCAACCAATAATTACTATCCTATAATTCAGAGATCAAACTTTGTTCTTGAACTTGTGAGTATACGTACCCTTTTAATATTTGTTATTCCCTATTATTTTTATTTATATAATTGTATCTTCATGCTTGCTACTAGTATATATGTTCAAGAAGCATTAGTAAACAACATATATATCGTACAACTTTTTGTTAGATTACTTCTAGTTTAGTGTAACAATATGTTCTCGAGTATCACTTGAGGAAAAGTAAAGAAAATGATGTGAAACAAAAAATGTTGTGTTCTCGAGTACCACTTAAGGAGAAAAAGAAAGAAAAAGAAAAGGACCGAAAAATAAAGATGATTTGGTTGATTTTGATGTAAAATGTTTCCTCCTAAAATTGAACTAAAAATGTTTCTTTACTTTTCCTTACTAAAAAACTTGAGAAGTGAGCATAAAGTGTTAAATGATGTAAAAGTTAAATAGAGTTTTGGTAGATTAGTTTTGTATGTGATTATAAAGTGTAAAAGGATGTAAAAGTTAAACGCGTCTCAAAAGTAGTGTTTTAAGAAAAATACAAAATGCTAAATGCTCCTTACCAAACATGCCTTGGTATTTTTTAAGCAACCGCTAAGAGCTTCCACAATGGTGTGAGATAGGCTATGGGTGGTAAGTGGGAACAGGGCTCACGGTTGCACCTCGGTCGACGTCCGGTGGAAAAATAGTGCTCTTGGTTGCTATGCTGAGCCAAAGTGTTTGTATCTTCTATTTATTGTTTTTAATGGTATGTGTGTGTGTGAGAGGTATATAATACTACAGTATATTACAGTGGACTAGTGGAGCAAGTGGTTGGTATAGTGATGATGAAAGTGTTAGAGAAAGGAATGTGTCGCTGGGTAAAAGTGGTAGGATAGTGGTTGTGAAAGGAAGTCAACGTGTCGTTGGGTAGTGGTCAAGTGACCACTGCGGATGCTCTGGTAGTGCATTAGTTATAGGGAAAATTGCACGAAAAAGTAATATAATTTATTGTTTATAACAGTATTTAACTTTGTTAGCATTTGATGTAACGGACTCTTATCTTAGTACGTTGTATGTTATAAGTTTGTAACTAGTTACCAGTTCATTCTTATATATTGGCAAAAGTATATTACTTCAAATGGTAAAAAGACAAAAATATGTGAAAGTTTTTTACAAGTTTCTCGTTTCTTTCAATAATTCTAATCGATGTGTGTTATGTAATGTTTAGGTTCAAAATGCTGATGAAAATGTGTACCCATGTGACGTGGAGGCGACTCTGACCTTCATTTTTCAAGCAACAGGTGTTACAGTGTTGAATAATGATCAAGGATTTTCTGTTGAAAGCATTAAAGCACTTCGTGATGATGTTTGCAATATCAAAATGAAGGAACCTAGTGGTGATACGTATATTGATAACAAAGGCATAGGTTTCAAATCTGTATTTCGCGTTAGTGATGCTCCGGAAATACATTCTAATGAGTTCCATATCAAGTTTAACATAAGTGACGGTTCAGCAACAGCTGTTCCACCTCGTGATGTCAGTGTGTTTAGCAAGACTGTTGCTTCGAGGGTTGCTTTGGATAGTGATCCAGAGGATGAAAAGCGTTGGAACACATGCATGGTACTTCCTAAGAAAAATGAACCTCTTGCAGTTGAGGATATAATTTCCATATTTCGTAAACTCCATCCGCACATAATGCTATTCCTTCAACGGCTTAAATGTATCAAGTACATAAATTTTGTACATGGTTCACACGTTTTCATGAAAAAAGAAGTTGTTGGAGACGGTATGGTTAATATATCTTCTCATAATGAAAAAGCAACCTGGTTTATCAAAAAGTTTAGACTACAAGCGGATCATGTCCGACAGGATGTCAAAACAACTGAAATATCAATGGCACTTATGTTAAAAGATTCAAATAATGGAAACTACACCCCGCATCTATGCCCACAACTTGTTTTTGCTTTTCTTCGTCCAATAAGGTATTACGGTTTTAACTTTATCATCCAAGCGGATTTTATTGTTTCCTCATCAATGGAAGAAGTTGATGCAGATAGTCCATGGAACCAATGGTTACTCTCTGAGTTTCCAAATGTGTTCCTGAGTGCTGAGCTGTCATTCTGTAGCCTTCCATGTTTTAGGGAGAATCCAGCAAGGGGTGTTTCCGTCTTTTTGAGCTTTGTTCCTCTTGGAGAGGAAGTTTGCGGGGTTTTTTCTTCCCTTCCACGTAAGATTATCTCCAAGTTGTGTGTGTCTAACTGTCTGCTTCTAGAAGGGGGCTGCAATGAGTGGGTCCGCCCATGTAAAGTAGTGAGAAACTGGACAGAACAAATCCGTTCTTTGTTGCCTGATAGCTTGATAAGGGAGCATCTCGATGTCGGCTACTTGAATAAAGATGTGGTTCTATCAGATTCATTGGCACAAGCTTTAGGCATTGAAGATTGTGGACCCAAATTTCTTGTTCAAGTTATGATATCTTTATGTCGGGCTGATTCTCTTAAATCATTAGGCCTCCGTTGGCTGTCCTCTTGGCTGAATGTTTTGTTTTTGATGTTGGTTGATGAAACCGAGTATGATGTTATAAGTTCCCTCAGCCAATTACCGTTCATTCCTCTTTTTGATGGCAATTATGCATCGATTAGTGAAGGTGGAATCTGGTTGTTTACGGATGAGCCTGGTTTTGAATTGTTTGGGAAGTTGTATCGGAATCCGAAACTCAGAATAGTTGATCCGGACCTTCTTAGTGATCATCCTGAAAACATAACCAAAATGCTTTACAAATTTGGCGTCCAGAGGCTATCTGCTCATGAAGTTTTTAAATTGCACATCTTACCGTCAATATGTGATGAAAAAGTGTTGATGGAAAGTACGGAGTTGATGATTGAGTACCTATCATTTATAATGTATCATCTAGAATCAAGGTGCTCCAAATGCCGTCCGGAAATTGAGCACATATTCTCACAGTTAAGTAACAATGCTTATATTTCCACAAATTATGGGTGCAAACGGCCTGTTGATGTGCCAATTCATTTCAGTACAGAATTCGGGAATCCAGTTGATATGAACAAGTTGGTCGCTGGGACCAATATGACATGGCGTGAGATTGATATCGGTTATTTGAAACACCCGGTTTACAAATCCACGCCTAACGGAACATTGAAATGGAGAAAGTTTCTGCAGAAATTAGGAGTCACTGATTTTGTGCAAGTAGTTGAAGTTGAAAAGCGTGCTGAGGACATAAAATATACTTCTCCGGAGTTAATGCATTTGTTGTCACATGTGACTACGCATGGTGATAGGGAAAAGAGTAAGTACCTGTTAAAGGTACTTAGTAAGCTATGGGATGGTCATCTTAGTAACAAGCCTTATAAATCTTATGTTATAAGAATGCTTCATGATTATCCATGGATGGCTTCTGGTATGGATGATCGACTTCACTTCCCTAAAGATTTGTTCCATCACTGTGGAGTGGTGCATACGGTTCTTGGTCACAGGGTACCATACACTGTTCCAAAGGTTAGTACTTTGATTTTATTTCGTATGAAAAGTTGTAACTCTATGGAACTATAAGGTTATAATATCCTATACTTTTGTTGCTAAATAGGTGAGCTCTGTGAAGTTTTCGAATGATATTGGCTTGAAGAAAACAGTCACTCTTGATNTCTATATTTTTTTTCTTGTCTTTTCTTTTCCTTTGGCTTGCTTGTTAACCGTTTATAAATTTTCCTTTACCAGCATATCTCAGATGTCCAAGTTCTACACATACTTATCGAATGAGATGAGCATCTCGAAGCAAAAGATAGTCAAGAAATTGCTTTCTCAAGCTTTCATATTTGTTCCTCACTCGTTTAATTCCACAAATGAAGTGGGGTCTGGTTCACTTTTATCTCCCAGTGAAGTATATTGGCATGATTCTTTCAGTTCAATGGAAGAAACAAAGTCAATTCATCCTCTTTTCAATAAGATGTTATGCAATATTTATCCCGACCTCCATAATTTCTTTGTGAATGAGTTTGGAGTAGCTGAAAATCCTCCTCTCATTAGCTATCTGCAGTCTCTGCTACAGTTATCAACCGAGAGTTTGCCATCACAGGCAGCTAAAACAGTGAGTACAGTAATATAGTCATTTTTTTATGCATATACTCCGTGACAAAGTAGGCGTGTCTAAATGGGTTGACCAGTTGCTATCAATATACGACTTTCAAACCATGTGATCCATTTCCACTTCAGCAAAAAAACATAGTTTTATTCTTAAATATACTTTGGGTGACTGTCAAACCACATCGACCCGTTTCATATACTAATGAACAATATCCTGAATTGGCCAGTATCATATATACAGGTAGCTTTTTCTCATTGTTATTTTGTTTCATGTGTCAGTTTTTCCATGTTCTCAAAAAATGGAGTGATGGATTAGACTCGTGGGTTCTGAGTTCTGAAGATATTGATTACATGAAGAAGAGTATGGAGAAAAGGAAAATGAGGATCTTTCCGACTGTGCAAAATAAATGGGTATCCCTGCATCAATCATCTGGTCTTGTATGTTGGTGTGACGATGAGCAGCTAAGAAAAGAATTCATGAACATGAAAAATGTTCATATTTTGTGTTTTGGGCAGCTTAGTGATGAAGAAAAGCAAATGCTTCGGGATAAGGTTTCTGTTTTATTACGGAGACTGGGAATCCCTTCTCTTTCTGAGGTATTCACATTCACTCTCCCTTACACACATACTAACACTTACCAAATGTTCAACTTATAATACTAGACCGAAACTAGAGGTAGCAATTTCAACCCATTTACTTATAAATAGGTTGATTTGTGTTACATTATTTGCCTAACGGGTCAAATGGGTGAAATCAGAAAGATTAGCTAGAAGGGAAACATGTCAATTAGGTTGAATGGTCAAATGGGTTGAAAGTCGCCCAAAGTGTATCTTCAATGCTTACAGCCTCTTACATGGTTTTACTTCAAAAAATATTAGATTGTTTTTCTAATTGTTATTAACGCATTACCTTTCCAAAAATCTGATTGCGGGTCAACCCAACCTGTATGTACACATCAACTATCCACAAAACTGAATGTTGAAACATCCCGTTTCAAGCTTGACTTGTTTGACCCATTTTGCAACCCAGTCGCCCCATCCATTGTTTTCAAACTTTACGAATATGTCACAGATGGTTTTGTGCTGCCAGTGACATTAGGGATAATTGTATATATGAAGTTGAAGTACTTCGTATCATTCGTCTATTTTATGGCTTCTGCAGGTTGTGACTCGTGAAGCAATATACTATGGCATGATGGATAATAGCTTTATAGCTTACTTCATAAACGGGGCTCTCCCCTATGCTCAACGCTACATTTATAGCTTCCATAGAAAAGAATATTCTGAATTCAAGAACCTAAAGATTGTCGTGGTGGAAAAGTTGTTCTACAAGAACGTCATAAAGAAATTTGATATTGAATCCAAAAAGCAGTTTAAGTGCAGTTGTCTTCTGCAGGACAACATCCTGTATGCAACTCCCGATTCTGATTCAGATTCCCACTCACTTTTTATGGAGCTTTCTCGTTTTCTTGTTGCCGGAGTTCCTGAATTGCCCTTAGCAGATTTCCTCCACCAGATTTTAACAACAGAATCAGGTCACATAGAGGAGCAAATGGAGCTGTTTTCAATAAATAAGCAAAAACTATTGAAGCTCCCAAGTGAAGAATCCGAATGGTCTATGTTCTCCATTTCATCGCCAGAAGAAGGTAAGTTTACACCAACCACAAGTTCTGGTCCCACAAAGTCTACATCTAAAAAGCTCCGAAGAAGATCAAGAAGGAAACCTGCATCAAAGACAAAAGAAGTCAGTAGTGATCACACGAGACATGATGAAGCTTCAGTCATTAGAAAAGAAGATGAAGCTTTGAAAGACCAATCAGGTTCCGGAACTTATAAGGATACAGTCTCTTCTGATATGAATGATGGATTTACTTCAAACGAGAGAGAACTTGTCGCTTTAAATTATGAAAACTGTGGTGAAAGATGGGTAAAAAAGGTTAAAGAATTTGGATTAGCATCTGATTTTGTTACTGAAGGTAAGGATAATAATAATGAAGAGGAATCAGCAAAGAAGATTATTGAGTGTATTAGGCGAGAAGAATTCGGATTGGGTTCAGATATCTCGGCTACTGAGAAAGATAGCATTTTGGAGAAGCAACATAGTCGTTTAGGAGAAGCACTACATTGTCTTTCTCAAGAGTTACATTCTGAGGACTCACATTTTCTACTCGAACTCGTAAGTGCATCTATTTACACTATTTCATGTTGCTTCTTTGGTTATGTTATGTTACACCGTGTTTTGCTAATATATAGGTTCGGAATGCTGATGGAAATTTGTACTCGTGTGATGTTGAGCCAACTTTAACTTTCATTCTTCAAGAAACAGGAGTTATAGTCTTGAATAATGATCAAGGATTTTCTGTCGAAACCATAAAAGCACTTTGTAAGGTAGGCAATTTATCAATGACGGAACCTAGTACTGGATATATTAGCAAAAAGGGCATTGGCTTCAAATCGGTATTCCAGGTATATTATACTCTTTAATTTCTCAAAGAATATGTTCCATCGTTTATTTTAGCTTCTGATCTTTGATGTTTTTTCTTAGAATAATTCTTAATGATTTGATATACGACCAGGTGGCAGATGCTCCGGAAATCCATTCTAACGCGTTCCATATCAAGTTTGACATAAGCGACGGTCTAATTGGTTTTGTTTTGCCAACAGTTGTTCCACCTTGTGACATTGATTTGTTTAGCAAGTTGGGTTCTGGGGATAACGATCCAACGGATGAGACATGTTGCAAAACATGCATTGTGCTTCCCTTCAGATCAAAGGAAGATGACTCTTTTTCTGTCGAGAAGTTAATCTCCATGTTTTCTAGCTTTCATCCATCCTTGTTGTTATTCCTTCACCGCCTTAAATGTATCAAGTTCAGAAATATTCCAAATGATTCGCTCATTGTCATGAGGAAGCAAGTTGATAAAGACGGTATTGTGAATGTTTTTCTTGGAAAAGAGAAATTCACTTGGTTTGTCAAATCTGGAACACTACAAGCGGATCATATTTGCCATGATGTCCAAACAACTGAAATATCCATGGCACTTGGGTTGGAGGATTTAGGTAATGGAAACTACATCTCGAAACTCGACCAACAGCCTGTTTTTGTTTTATTTCCTTCAAGGAGTTATGGCTTAAAATTTATCATCCAAGCGGATTTTATTGTTTCCTCGTCAAGAGAAGTTGATGGAAACAGTCCATGGAACCAATGGTTGTTATTGGAGTTTTCGAATTTGTTCGTTAATGCTGAGCTATCATTCTGCAGCCTTCCTTGTTTTAAAAAGAACCTGGCGAAGGGCGTTTCAGTTTTTATGAGCTTTGTTCCTCTTGAAGGGGAAGTGCATGGTTTTTTTTCACAGCTTCCAAATATGATTATTTCTAAGCTGTGTAGTTCTAACTGTCTGCTTCTACAAGGGGAAGATGACGAGTGGGACGTGTGGGTCC
Source organism: Artemisia annua (assembly GCA_014162995.1). Lineage (NCBI taxonomy): Eukaryota > Viridiplantae > Streptophyta > Magnoliopsida > Asterales > Asteraceae > Artemisia > Artemisia annua. The sequence goes on from LBNU01007497.1 coordinate 23,048, forward strand.
CGCCATGTAAAGTACTGCGTAACTGGACAGAACAAACTCGTTCGTTGTTGCCTGATAGTTTGATAAGGGAGCATCTTGATGTTGGATACTTGCATAAAGATACGCTTCTAACGGATTCCTTGGCACGGGCTTTAGGCATTGAAGAATGTGGACCCAAAGTTCTTATTCAAGTTATGGCATCTTTATGTCGGGCTGATTCTCTTAGATCAATGGACCTCAGTTGGCTATGCTCTTGGCTAAATGTTTTGTTTTTGATGTTGGTTAATGCAACCGAGTCTGATTTCATTAGTTCCGTAAGACAGTTACCAATTATACCTCTTTTAGATGGTAGCTATGCTTCAATTAATGAAGGTGCAATTTGGCTGCATACTGATCGCGAGCATGGTCTTGAAGCTTTTGGGAAGTTGTATTCCAAACTTCGGATTGTTAATCCTGCTCTTTTTATTGATCATGTTGAAAACATAACCCAGATGCTTTACAAACTTGGGGTCCAGTGGTTATCTGCACACGAAGTTTTGAAAAAGCACGTCTTACCTGCTATTTGTGATGAAAAAGTTATGGCAGAAAGTCTGGAATTGATGATTGAGTACCTTTCTTTTATAATGTTTCATTTAGAATCGTCTTGTTGTTCTGAGTGTCTTGAAGAAAAGGAACACATTCTCTCACAGTTACTTAACAATGCTTTTGTTTCCACAAATCATGGGTACAAACGACTTGCCGACGTCCCAATTCATTTCAGTAAACAATTAGGCAATCTAATTGATATGAGTAAGTTGGTAAGTGGCAGTGATATGCAATGGTTTGAGATTGATATCAGCTATCTGAAACACCAGGTAAGCAAATCCTCACCTGAAGGAACATCGAAATGGAGAAGTTTCTTGCAGGATTTAGGAGTCACGGATTTCGTGAAAATAGTCAAAGTTGAAAAGCTTATTTCTGACATACCTCATACTGTTCTCAAGAACATGATGTTAGATGATGATTGTGTATCTTCAGGATCCGTTGTCATAGATTATGATTCTCAAGAGTTAACACAATTATTATCACATGTTTCGTCGAATGGTAATAAGGGAAAGAGTAAGTACCTCCTAAGGGTACTTGATGAACTATGGGATGATTATTTTAGTGATAAGATTACAGGCTTATGCGAAATTGGTGAGCAGTTCAGGCCTTTTAAATCTTCACTTATAAAAATCCTTCATAGTGTTCGATGGGTGGCTTCTAGTATGGATGATCAACTTCACTTTTCTAAAGATGTGTTCCATAATTGTGAAACGGTGCGTTCCATTCTTGGTCACAGGGCACCATACAGTGTTCCAAAGGTTAGTAACTTAATTTTTTTTATGTAACCGATATCTTGGACGGACGAACACTTGTATTCAGTTACCCGTTACTTTTGTCGTTGTTTAGGTTAACAGTGTGAAGTTTTTGAATGATATTGGCTTGAAGCAAATAATCACTCTTGATGATGCTTTATCAATTCTCGATGTGTGGAGAGGATCTAAGAAACCTTTTAGGGCCAGGTATCATTGGTTCAACCTTCAGTACTAGAATTTGTTTGTCTGTTTTACATTTGACATACTTGATAACCATTTATAAAATCTCCATTACCAGCATATCTCAAATGTCCAAGTTCTACACATACTTATGGAGTGAGATGCGTATTTCAAAGCGGAAGATAGTTGAGACTTTGCATTCTCAAGCTTTCATATTTGTTCCTAGCTCGGTTGGTTCCACAAGTGAAGTTCTATCTGGTTTATTATTATCTCCCAGTGAAGTATATTGGCATGATTCTATCATTTCTTCAGTAGAACAAACCAAGTCAACCAAACCTCAGCTTTACGAATACATGACTCATCGTGTTTTCAGCAAGATGTTATGCAATGTTTATCCCGATCTCCGTCATTTCTTTGTACGTGAGTTTGGAGTAGCTGAGAATCCTCCTCTTCTTTGCTATCTTCAGTTTTTGCTCCAATTATCGAAGGAGAGTTTGCCAGCACATGCAGCTAAAGTAGTGAGTACAGTCATACAATCTTTAGTTTTAAACCGTTCAACTTGTTTCCACTTTCAGTTTAGCTAAAAACACTAACTTGGGTACCCGTAAATTTTTTCATAGTTCTTTTTCTTTCATGTGTCAGGCTTTCCAAGTTTTCCAAAAATGGAGTGATGGATTCGACTCGGGGGTTCTGAGCTGTGTTGATATTGACTACATGAAAAAGATGATGGAGGAAAAGGAAACAACGATTCTTCCAACTGTAAAAGACAAATGGGTTTCTTTGCATGAGTCCTTTGGTCACATATATTGGTGCAATGATGGAAGATATGCTACGTGCGTGTGTGATAGATTTCGGGAATGGATGGGATATCCATTTGCCTTTAGTTGAGTTTTCCTACAACAATAGTTATCATGCGAGTATTAAGGCCGCGCCTTTTGAAGCACTTTATGGACGAAAGTGCCGTTCGCCTATTTGTTGGGATGAAGTAGGAGAAGCACAGCTTATCGGTCCGGACTTAGTCCGTGAGACGACCGAAAAGATTGCTCAGATTAAGGAGCGATTGAAAGTAGCTCGTGATCGTCAGAAGAGTTACGCAGATGTGAGGCGTAAACCTCTAGAATTTGAAGTAGGAGATCGGGTTATGTTGAAAGTATCACCTTGGAAAGGTGTGATCAGGTTTGGTAAAAGAGGAAAGTTGAACCCTAGATATGTTGGACCTTTCAAGATTGTGGAAAGGATTGGTCCCGTGGCATATAAGTTGGAATTGCCACCTGAACTTAGTAGAGTTCATCCTACCTTCCACGTATCCAATTTGAAGAAGTGTTTGGTTGATGAGACCGCGGTGATTCCACTTGATGAGATTGAGATAGATGAGCAGTTACACTTTGTGGAAGAACCTATTGAGATTATGGATCGCGAGATTAAGCGATTGAAGAAGAGTCGTATCCCTCTTGTGAAAGTTCGTTGGAATTCCAAGAGAGGACCTGAGTACTCTTGGGAACGCGAGGATGAGTTTAAACGCAAGTACCCAAATCTTTTCAAAACCGGGACTGGTAACCTAGACTAAATCCGGGACGGATTTCTAAATATGATGTATGTTATGTAACATCTGGTAATTTTCCTAAAACCAAATCCTAGCCAAACTACTATTTTTAGAGCCTGAAACATTTTAAAACTTTAATGCATGTTAAATTGGATTTGAAGAGCGTGAGATATATTAGGAACGAGAAATTATTTGTAGACTAGCTCAGCACAACCTAGAAAACTCGAATTTGTTTCATTTGCCAAATTATTTAATTTATTATGAGTTTGAGAAAAACTCTGAAGTTTATGCTTGATTTTATTGGAAAAACAATTTCGTGAACGATGGCGCAAGTTTCGTAATTTTTCGAGTCCGTTTGCTAAGTCATTCGAGTCCCGAACCGTTTTTAT
>LBNU01007497.1:27122-54903 GCA_014162995.1 Artemisia annua
TAAAGAGTACTTGTACTCTAAATGGTTTATAAATCGAATGATATGTTTTGGTCACATTTTAAACGTCCCGAGTTGTGGTCGTTTACTATAAATGTGCCTGGTTTCTATTTTCGTAATACCCCCAGCACTGTAGCTGCCATATTTGAGTTGGGGGTGTTACAATGATATCGGGTCTCCTTGCCGTTAATTATAGTAAACTACCTATCATTCCTCTATACTTAGCTTTATCTACGGACTCACCTTCTTCATCTCTTGTGAGTTTAACTTCCGTATACATGGGTGTCTTAAGTGGTTTAGAGTCTTCTAGGCCAAATTTCTTAAGCATTTCCTTAATGTACTTAGATTGGTTAAAGAATATCCCATCTTCTAATTGTTTTGTTTGTAATCCTAAGAAGAAGTTTAGTTCTCCCATCATACTCATCTCAAACTCATCATGCATGATTTTGGCAAATTCATCACACATTTCTTGACAAGTTGAGCCAAATATATTCTCATCGACATATATTTGAACAATGATAATATTTGGGTCACTTCTTTTAGTGAAGAGAGTGTTGTCTACCATTCCCATGGAATAATTATGTTTAACCAAGAATGCTTTTAGTCTATCCTACCAAGCCTTTGGAGCTTGCTTAAGACCTTATAAAGCTTTCTTTAGTTTATAAACATAATCAGGTTTTGCGAAGTCAATGAATCCTGGAGGTTGTGCCACATATACCTCCTCATTGATAAAACCGTTAAGGAATGCACTCTTCACATCCATTTGGTATAACCTAAAGTCTAGGGCGCAGGCATAAGGTAAAAGAATTCTAATGGATTCTACTCTAGCTATGGGGGCATAGGTTTCGTCATAATTAATTCCTTCTTGTTCATTATAACCTTGGGCAACTAACCTAGCTTTATTCCTAGTTACTATTCCATTCTCATCTAATTTATTCCTAAATACCCACTTAGTTCCTATTATGGTCACATTCCTAGGATTTGGAACTAGTTCCCAAACATCATTTATTTTGAATTGATTTAACTCTTCTTGCATAGCCATAATCCAACTTTCATCTTTTAAGGCTTCATTTATATTTTTAGGCTCTATTGTTGACACAAAACAAAAGAAGTTATTTTTTTCTTGCGCTTGTGATCTAAGTGTTCTTTGGTTTAGGTCGCCTATGATGTTGTCTAATGGGTGTGACTTAGATACTTTAATATTTACAACCTCGTTTTCCTCTAAAGTTTCTACTTCAATATCATTACCTAAGGGTTTTGTTTTACTAACCTCAATAGCTTCTTCCTCTATAATGTCATCATCTTCTAAGGGTAGTGTCTTAGGTGGTGGAGGAGTTTCATCAAAAGTTACATTTAGGGATTCTTCTACTTTCATGGTATGTTTATTTAAGATTATATATGCTTTACTATTTTGCGAATATCCTAGAAAAATTCCTTCATATGACTTAGGGTCGAACTTAGTGAGATAATACTTTGTATTAAGAATAAAACATTTACTTCCGAATAACCTAAAGTAGCCTATATTTGGTTTTCTACCTCTTAATAACTCATAAGGAGTTTTTCCTAGAATTCGTCTAATAGACACCCTATTAAGTATATATGTTGAAGTATCTACGGCATGGCACCAAATTTTTTGTCGGATAGATTGTTCATTTAACATAGTTCTACTCATTTCTTGTACCCTATTTTTCCTTTCTACTACTCCATTTGATTGAGGAGTACGTGGAGCGGAAAATTTATGAGATATTCCATTCAAATCACAATATTTTCCGAATTCCACTTCATTATCAAATTCCCTACCATGATCCGTCCTAATTGAGACTATAGAGCATCCTAGTTTATTTTGTATCATTTTACTAAATGTCTCAAATTTTTCAAAGGCTTCAGTTTTATCGCTTAAGAACCTAGTCCACGTGTATCGTGAATAGTCTTCTACTATAACTAAGGTGTAGCGGTTGCCACTGTAGCTCCGCACCACGGATGGACCGAAGAGGTCCATGTGAAATAGTTCTAAGCATCTAGTAGTGGATACTATATTCTTAGCTTTATGATTCGCATGTGCTTGTTTTCCTATTTTACAAGCATTGCAAAAGTGTTGATTATATTTTAGGCTAGGCAAGTTTCTAACTAGTTCCTTAGACACCAAAGATTCTATTTGTTGCATGTTTGCATGACCTAATCTCCTATGCCACAAGGTGGAGTTTTCATCTAAGGTTGCCAGGCATATCCTATCTTCCAATTTATCTCTTAGTTTCATAACATATACGCCACCTTTCCTAATTCCTCTACCTATGACTTTATCATCCTTAATAATTACACTATTCTTATCGGTAAAGGTAACCCTACACTTATTGTCACATATTTGACCTATACTAAGCAAGTTATATGTTAAGTTATCTACATGTTCAATATTTTCAATAGTTAGGGAGTCTTGAGAAATCGTACCTTTGCCTATGATTTTTCCACGACGATCACTACCAAAAATAACATTACCTCCATTGTATGCTTTGTATGTAGAGAATAACTTGCGATTCCCCGTCATGTGTCTTGAGCACCCACTATCCTTTACCCATTCATCGGGCTCCAAATTTATTCCTAGGCATATTTCATTTGATGCTTGAGCGACGAAACATTCTTGTTTATTCTTTTTGTCTTCATCATCAAATCTTTTCCTTCGTATTGTTTTCCTTTTGTCTTGTGCTCTTTGTCGCTTTTTAATGAGTCTTTTGAATTCTTTGACAACCTTTGCATATTCTTCGTCTTCACTTTCGGAACTAGAATCGTCATCGTCATCGTCACTTGGTTCCTACTTTGTTGTCATCTCTACATAATCTTCTTGTTTACTCTTGTCATGGCTCATGTTGTTTTCGGCATCATTACCTTCAAATAAAACATTTGAACTAGTAGCACTTGTACTTACTTCAACTAAATATTTATCTACTATACTTTCTTTTGCTACTAACTCATGTGCACGTTTTTCTTTGGCTTGACATTCTTCTTGGTGATATTTTGAAAGACTTTTCTACATGTCGTTTGCCATTTGACAAAAAAATATTCTTTCATACTCAACACTTGGTATAGCTTTGTATATAATGAATTTTGCCAAGTTATTTTGTTTATCAAAAATAGTATTTATTGATTGAATATCACCAATTGAAATGACATGCCAAAGATCATAGTCTATTGATTTCACATAACTTTTGAATCGATTTTTCCATTCAAGAAAATTTTCGTTTTCAAGAAATGGTGGTTTAAAAACAATTTTCCCTTCTAAATATTTTTCCATTTCCATAGATCTATTTCAAGTTTTAAAATACAATATATTTTAAAAATCTTGTTTGATGTGGCTCTTGATACCAATTGTGGAAAACTAGAGGGGGGGGGTTGAATAGTTTTATGTCTTTTAAATTTATAAGAACTTTGTTTACGAAAACTTCAATTCGAGCTTTATGTGATATCAAATAGCTTGCACAATTACAAACAACAATATCTACAAGAGTATATTATGACAAGTATGTAAGTAAATAAGTAAAGAGATAGAGATGGAAAGATAGCACCGTGAGACAAAGGATTTATAGTGGTTCGGCTACGAATCTCCTCTTCGTCCTACTCCACTCCCCGAGCACCTAACTCGGGAGTTTTCTTCACTATGTCAACAAGCTCCCTTATGGCGGAGAAAACCTTACACAACTTTTGCTTACACCAATTTACGACACTATGCTAAATGTCGGGTTCTAATTTTAGCTAGAACCAATCTCACACCACTACACGACTTAGCACGACTTCTACATACCTTATACACTCCACAACTTCTTCACTACTTCACACCACTTTACTACATCACTACTTCTTCTTCTCTACACAACTTCTATTCACAACTAACACACCTAGATCTATCTAATTATAAGCACACCACACCTTTACAAATGATTTACACAATATACACTACTAATCTACAATACTTCTTAAACTTAATGTTGAAGGAGTATTCTTCTCTTGCACTTTGGATGAGGATGGATGATGAGGGAATGAATCACTTGAAACAAGGATTAATAATCTAATGATCAAAGGGTTTTGAAAGATGTTTAGAGAGGATTGGATCTGAAAATTTTAGTGCAAAAGGTAAGTAAAAATACCAGGTTTGAGGTGGTATTTATAGGCAAAGAATACTGACACAGGGAGCGTGCCGGCCCCCTTAAAATTAAGGGGGCCGCCCCTTATAATTAAGGGGGCCACCCACCTGGAACGGCCAGATTTCTTGTCTTTTTCTGGGGAAAGTTTATTTGGTGAAAAACTAACTGATTTTGGTTAAAAATTTGAATTCATATATTTAGTATGATTTAAACATTTTCCTTTATTACCAAAAGTTTTTTCAAAATTATATAATATGTTTATATTATTTAATAAACTTTGTAATAATTAATTAAATACCCATTTGATCATGAAATGTATTAAGCACTTGTTTATTCATACCTTAAGTGATTTAGTTGGATAAAATGATATAAACTAACTTAATACTTGTTTACGTAGTAATCTTACGTTTAATGTTTTTACATTTTGTGATCGTCAAAACATAGAGATGTCAAAAAATATAAATAACGTTTTTTTGCATTATTTATATTAACAGGTGGAACAACTTTTGGCTAGGGACACCGAGTTAGACCCTTTTGAAGATCCCCTAGTTTTTAGAAAGATGACTGAATTCCTAGGAGTTTTGCCAATTAACCTAGCCATGAATAAGTGGAAAAGCGAAGGTGATAAACATAAATGGAATTGGGAAAAGCCACCTAAGGAAGGAGATGGATCATGGCACATAAAGATGACTCTATATGATCCGGATGGAGAGAAGTATGAGAGGTCATCATATTTCACCAAACGCACCAATAGGACACTTTCAACCAAAATCAACCCTAAGGATGTCCTCAATGCGGAACTCACCAACATAGGGTAGAGTGACTTTGAGTCTAGCTACAATACTCGTTAATAAAGAAAAGCGCTTCTTGGGAGGCAACCCAAGCTTTATCTATTTTGTGTGTTTGTTTATTTAAATTTATATGTTTCCGTATGCATGTTTTATTTTTATTATGATTGATTCATGTTTCAAATTAAAATTGTGAAAATGCTTTATTTTGTTTTTAATTTCGTCTTAACTACATATAAAGGTATTTTGCAAAAGATAAGTGTAAGGGAAATCTAAATTTGTTTATAAGAACAAATTGAAACATGAATTGTAATAATATAAAATGAACATACANTAATAAAGAAAAGCGCTTCTTGGGAGGCAACCCAAGCTTTATCTATTTTGTGTGTTTGTTTATTTAAATTTATATGTTTCCGTATGCATGTTTTATTTTTATTATGATTGATTCATGTTTCAAATTAAAATTGTGAAAATGCTTTATTTTGTTTTTAATTTCGTCTTAACTACATATAAAGGTATTTTGCAAAAGATAAGTGTAAGGGAAATCTAAATTTGTTTATAAGAACAAATTGAAACATGAATTGTAATAATATAAAATGAACATACATATTAGTATTTGTTAGAATCAAATGCTCGTATCGAGTCATAATGAAATTTAGAAGGATTCCAGGAGTTAAGGTATTTGTTTTTCCAGAAATTTTTCGGAAACTAAACTTAAGAATTCTGTCAGATCAATTCTGACGGCGTCAGCCTTTAAAAGCTGACGGCGTCAGCCTTTGATTTCAGAAAACGTTTTAAAATTTAGTTTTTCTGCCAGATTATAAAAACTATTGCATCTCTAATTCCAGGAATCTGCAAAATTTTCATTCCACAAGAATTATATCCGTATATAGATCTTGCCGCCGATTTTACACGAGGTTTGCCTAGTTTGTTTTCTCAGGTTTAACATGTTATTTTGGACAAGAAGGTGAACATGGAATCAAGTTCGTGACATCAAGCTTTTGGAGTCACTTTGAGCTTGGAGCTCTTACATCATCTTGGAGGAAGATCTAACCATGTTACCACACGATCCACATCAAAATATCAGGGGAGTATTTGTTTCATTCTTTCTTTCTCTACTTTTACATCTTTTATGTTAACATTGGGGACAATGTTCGGTTTAAGTGTAAGGGGGGTAAAATGAAAGCGCTTTAGAAAATGCTATTACGCTTGATTTTTGTTTTGTTCAATGGTACTTGTGTAATAAAACTGAGAGAAACATTGGTTAGGGCAATTTTAGCGCAAGTTTAAAATTTTGTACAACATTTAGAAGTGATAGTTTAGGTATAATAAGCGTCTCATGGATAGGGAATTGTATTACTAGCACAAAAACTGTACCACTCAAAAATTTTCCCCAAATATGTGAGGTTCGCCCCTAGAATTGTAAGGAAAAGCATTCATTGTTGATGCTTGTGTGTGTACCGGTAGCTTATAGATTCTAGAACTTGCGTTAGTGACCATCCCAAGTCCACAAGTGAGACTATATTCGTGTAGTTAGATTTACTACATGATAAGAGGCATTAGGATAACCCTTGTTTTACACCCGTTTAATATAATTACATTGACTTCATTGTTCAAGTAATTCTCCCACACCTTAGCGTTGTACTCATTTTTAGTACACGATACCCCTAGTACACCCCTCCGAGCCTATCTTTTCGTTTCTAACTTTAAGCATCTTACTTAAAGGAAGAATTTGTTTACAATCCACCTAAATGTACACCCAAATCGCCTTAGCGTACCTTGTATGCACTCATCTTTAGTGCATTATTGTGACAACATTTGTTTAACCCTTAGTTAATTGTCTTATTACTTACATGGTTGCTAAGTCGAGTCATATCCTTGTACATATTGTTTTGGGACGATTGGGACTCATGGGTAAAGTACTAATGTGCGTTAATATTCTAAAGTACTCCAAGTTTTTCAATTATCTTAATTCGAGTCATTAGAATAGTTTATTGTAAAGTATGTAAAAGTTCAAGTGTAAGGGGAGAACCGAGGCCCCTATGATGTATTATTTTGGATGGTAGGGCAAGAGTGTATGAAAAAAAAATCGAAAAAACAAGAAAAACGAAAAAAAAATTGGAAAAAGAAAAGTAGAAAAAACATACGGACTACCATCCCGTTTCATTTTATCTTTATTTATGTTTATGTTATCTTATTATTAGCCTAAGTCGAGTCGAGTCTTGGCTTGCAACGCCACTTTGTGCATGTATTTGATCAAGATAATTAACTTGCCACAACTAAAAATACCCTTTATTCCAACCAAACCGTGTTATCATATCCCTACACCTAACGTTACAACCCTTTGTAAAGCCTTCTTTAATAGTTTATCTTAGGTGCTTACGCCTAGTGGAGGGTTTTTGATCTGTTCCCAAGCCTATGGTAATCTATTTGCTATGACAGGTAGTGAGTGATATTTCTTCCATTTCCATCTAGTTATATAGGTTTATAACACCCGAGAGATGAGAGTATCCCAACACCATTTGTGAGGTGCTAGTGTATGATTTTCGTGCTTGTTATGACTAGGGTTGAATGACTGTTTGTTGAATTACTTTTATATTCGTGTTAAACGACCCCTAGCTCATATTTTGATTGGAATAAAAGCGCATTTGCTTGAGGACAAGCAAATCTCAAGTGTAAGGGTATTTGATGAAGCGAAAAGTGTTACGCTTTTAGGGGGTCATTTAAGCCCTAATCCATAATAATTTGATCATATATTGCCCTAAATCGTTCCTTTTGTCATTTTAGGTACTTTGGAGAAGAATTCTGGAAAAGGAAGCATTTTGGACGTTTTTGGAGCATAAAAGTGAAGAAAACGACAAAGTCTCAAAATATGCTGGAAACAGTACCTGACGGCGTCACTCTTTACGAGGTGGCGGCGTCACGCTTTGACAAGACAAAGGATGATTTTTACACCAGATGCCCCAGAAAGATTTGAAGAATTAAAGGGTGACGGCGTCACGCTTTGTAACGCCTAGGCCGTCACGTTATGTGACAAAGGGAGACGGCCCAGAAGGATTTATAAGGGGATGACATCAGAAGTGGATCTGAGCAATCCGAATATTAGTTTGGCGGCGAGGTGATGGCGTCACACTCTAAAACGTGACGCCGTCAGATTGTAAAATCTATATACTTTTCTAATTTTCATTCATTAGTGTGCAACTTTTGGGAAAAACCCTAGCTCGTATTTTACTTTATTTTTAAGGGTTTTTCACCCTTGAAACCTTGATGCTTAATTAAAGATAAGTCTTCTTCCAAATCAATCAATATGTCTATGTGTTGTTTGATTATATCTTACGCTTGTCTTTCAATTAACATGCTAGGCTAGGTTTTTATTGTGTTTGCTTAGATCTAATGAAACCTAGCTATTGATTATATGTTGTTGGTTTTCTTGTGATTATTGTGGTTGGTTGAAGTCAATGTTAGGCTTAAGAAAACTGGCTAACCTCCTATACGGTAACTTGCTTGAACGTCTTAAGAAACATGAATTGGATGTGTACTATGATTATTTGGTTGTATTTAATGCATGAGCGAATTCTAATGATCCCATGTTAGGAGCTTAAATCGGCTCGACATAGGAGTGAAGTAGGAGCTTATAGAGTTAGGGAAGATCGTACACGGCCCTACGAATGGTTTAAAGGAATACAACCCGTCATCCACATAGTCACAACAAACCAATTAACATATAAAAGATAGCTAGGGAGTAAGGAAATCTAAGTAAACACATATTTCTCATATATAAGTTTCACAACCTTTTAATTTTCTTGTTATTTAATTTTATTTGCAAAAGTAGATATTTGGGTTAGTTGACTAGCAACTAATTCTGCCCACTCCTTCCAAAACCGAGATTTTTACTTGCTTTCATAAACATAAAAATACAAAAAGAATCATCCCTCAACACTTAGACCTAATTAGAGTAGCTTTTCAAGCCTAACGACACTATTCCCCGAGAGAACGACCAATCCCCCGGTACTTGCCACTTCACTATACTACGTTGGTCAGGTACACTGCCTGGTGGGGGTTGTAAGCTTCTCAAGATCCCTTGAGAGGTAAAACCTAAGTGCATAGGTTGCAAAACCCACGCATCAGGAAATCTATATTTGTTTATAAGAACGAATTGAACATGAATCGTAACAATATAAAATGAACATACATATTAGTATTCGTTCGAGTCAAATGCTTGTATCGAGTCACAATGAATGTTCTACAGAATTTCCAGGTGATTAAAACTTCCAAGAATCTGTAAACATTCATTTTGCAAGCATTATATCTTAATTTTCTTTCTAGTATTGGTTATTTTATAGGTTGATTTTGCCGCCGATTTTACGCGAGGTTTGCCTAGATTGTTTTCTCAGGTTTAACAGGTTACATTGTACAAGAAGATGAACATGGCATTAGTTCATGACATCAAGTTTTTGGCATCGCTTTAAGCTTGAAGGTATCACATCACCTTGGAAGAAGATCTAACCATGTTACCACACGATCCACATCAAACGAATCAGGGGAGTTTTGTTTCATTCTTTCATTTTCTTTACTTATACATGTTTTATGTGAACATTGGGGACAATGTTCGGTTTATGTGTAAGTGGGGTAAATGAAGACACCTTAGAAAATGCTATTACGCTTGATTTTTGTTTTGTTTAATGGTAGATGTGTAATTAAACTGAGAGAAATATTTGTTAGGGCAATTTTAGCGCCAAATTTAAATTTTTTACAACATATAAGAGTTTTATTACTAGCACAAAAACTGTACCACTCAAAAATTTTCCCCCAAATATGTGAGGTTCGCCCCTATAATTGTTAGAAAAAGCATTCATTGTTGATGCTTGTGTGTGTACCGGTAGTTTATAGATTCTATAACTTGCATTAGTGACCATCCCAAATCTACAAGTGAGACTACATTCGTGTAGTTAGATTTACTACATGATAAGAGGCATTAGGATAACCCTTGTTTTACACCCGTATAATAATTACATTGACTTCATTGGTCAAGTAATTCTCCCACACCTTAGCGTTGTACTCATTTTTAGTTCACGATACCCCTAGTACACCCCTCAGAGCCTATCTTTTCGTTTCTAACTTTAAGCACTTTACTTAAAGGAAGAATTTGTTTACAATCCACCCCAAATGTACACCCAAATCGCCTTAGCCTACCTTGTATGCACTCATCTTTAGTCCATTATTGTGACAACATTTGTTTAAACACTTAGTTAATTGTGTAATTGATTACATGGTTGCTAAGTCGAGTCATTTTCTTGTACATATTGTTTTGGGATGATTGGGACTCATGGTTAAAGTACTAATGTAATGAAGTAATGGGGAAGAAGTCAATTATTACCCCCACATGTGCATTAATATTTTAAAATACTCCAAGTTTTTTAATTATCTTAATTTGAGTCATTAGAATATTTAATTGTAAAGTATGTAAAAGTTCAAGTGTAAGGGGAGAACCGAGGCCCCTATGATGTATTATTTTGGATGGTAGGGTAAGAGTGTATGAAAAAAAAATCGAAAAACAAGAAAAAAACGAAAAAAAAATGGAAAAAGAAAAGTAGAAAAAACATACGGACTACCATCCCGTTTCATTTTGTCTTTATTTATGTTTATGTAATTTTCTTTTTAGCTTAGGTCGAGTCGAGTCTTGGCTTAGCAACGCCACTTTGTGCATGTATTTGATCAAGATAATTAACTCGCCACCACTATAAATACCCTTTATTCCAACAAAACCGTGTTTATCATATCCCTACACCTAACGTTACAACCCTTGAAAAGCCCTCTTTGATAGTTTATCTTAGGTGCTTACGCCTAGTGGAGGAGGTTTTTGATCCTTTCCCAAGCCTATGGTAATCTATTTGCTATGACAGGTAGTGAGTGATATTTCTTCCATTTCCATTTAGTTATATAGGTTTATAACACCCGAGAGATGAGAGTATCCAAACACTATTTGTGAGGTGCTAGTGTATGATTTCCGTGCTTGTTATGACTAGGGTGGAGTAACTATTTGTTAAAATTACTTTTATATTAGTGTTAAATGACTCCTAGCTCATATTTTGATTGGAATAAAAGCGCATTTGCTTGAGGGCAAGCAAATCTCAAGTGTAAGGATATTTGATGAGGCGAAAAGTGTTACGCTTTTAGGGGGTCATTTAAGCCCTAATCTGTAATTATTTGATCAAATATTGCCTTAAATCGTTCCTTTTGTCATTTTAGGTACTTTGGAGAGGAAATCTGGAAAAGGAAGCATTTTGGACGTTTTTGGAGCATAAAAGTGAAGAAAACGACAAAGCCAAACTGGAAATAGTACCTAACAGCGTCACTCTTTACGAGGTGACGGCGTCACGCTTTGACAACAAGGTGGATGATTTTTGCACTAGACGCCCCAGAAAGAGTTTGGAGGATTTACACGTGACGGCGTCACGTGTAAATGGGAGTAGGCCGTCACGTTATAGCTTAAAGGGAGACGGCCCAGAAGAATTTAAAGGGGGACGGCGTCAGAAGTGGATCTAAGCAATCCGAGAAGAGTTTTGGGGGCGAGGTGACGGCGTCACACTCTAAAACACGATGCCGTCAGATTGTAAAAGCTATATATATTCTTCTAATTTTCATTCATTGTGTGTGCAACTTTTGGGAGAACTTTAGAGATAAACCCTAGTTCGTAAAACACTGTATTTTCAGGGGTTTTTCACCCTTGAGACCTTGATGTTCAATTAAAGATAAGTCTCCTTCCAAATCAATCAATA
This sequence comes from Artemisia annua, assembly GCA_014162995.1. Classification (NCBI taxonomy): domain Eukaryota; kingdom Viridiplantae; phylum Streptophyta; class Magnoliopsida; order Asterales; family Asteraceae; genus Artemisia; species Artemisia annua. Next base: position 38,820 of record LBNU01007497.1, read on the forward strand.
TGTCTATGTATTTTTTGATTATATCTTATGCTTGTCTTTACTTTAACATGCTAGGCTAGGTTTTTCTTGTGTTTGCTTAGATCTAATGAAACCTAGGTATTGATGACATGTTGTTGGTTTGTTTCTGATTATTGTGGGTGGGTGAAGTGGATGTTATGCTTAGGAAAACTGGCTAACCTCCTATACGGTAACTTGCTTGAACGTCTTAAGTAACATGTTGTTGGTTGTATTTAATGTATAAGCGAAATCTAGTGATCCCATGTTAGGAGCTTTTAGTCGGCTCGACATAGGAGTGAAGTAGAGCTTATAGAGTTAGGGAAGATCATACACGGCTGATAACGCTCAAATTGTGCATGTTTTTAGTGGCGTTATTCGTATGTTTTTTGGTTGTTTTTGTTACTTAATCGTATAAAAGTGTGTATGCTAGCCAAGAACAGGAAAATAAAGGAAAAGACGTAAAAATGATCAATAAACGAAGATTTATGCATGTACGAAGAATTCCCGAAAAATGAAAGTCTCTTGGAGTATATTCGAGAAGATAAAATTCATGAAGTTGTCACTCCAAAGACTCAAGAATAAAGTACAAGAAGGAAAACGAGAAAAGAAATGAAAAAAAGAAGCTAAAACAAAGAATTATTGGAAGACTCGTTGTTCCCGACACACCTTCACCATTTTGGCCTTAGGTTGAGCATACGAACTCCGATTTAGTTGATTCAAGCGGCCACGGAAAGCTAATAGAAAGATCTACAACTTTGATGTTTATGGTTTTCTGCCAAAATGCATCCATCCGAACGGTTGGATGGATTACCGAACGGATAGATGCAAATGTCTCATCCATCCGTTTGGCATGGTCCCGTAACCGAACGGATGGATGATCTGACCTCCCCAAGTTATTTTTAATGCTTATTTAAATGCCATTAAGCCCCAAGTCCGATCATGTCTCCATAATAACTCCATTTACTGCCATTTTATGACACTTAGTGCCCAAGTTTCATGCTTGGAGGCTAAGGTTGATTTCTACTACATATAGGAGTGCCTAGCCTTAGTTTTCATTGTGCATTTCAATCCTCCACCCTTAAGGACGAATTGTCACCACCTTATCTCATCCAAAAGACCACAAACCTCTGCCAAATTCGTGTGGTGTGCTCGAGGGCTGTTGAAGGCGTTTGGGTATTATTTTCTGGATTGGTTAGAAGCTTGTAGTTGATTGGAGGTTTGAAGGTTGCTCTAAATCCTTTTTCTTTACCTATTGTAATTGATAAATTGGGTAAACTCTTGTTACTTTTAAGATGTTGAATGTTATATCTCATGTTTGGTTCTTTGTGTTTCATGTGATGTGTTTTGATAATGATAATCTCTTAATGCTTGTTTGGTGAATATGATAACTTGTGATAAAAGGTTGTTTGGATACAATTAGTGTTTGTTTGGTTTATGATGAAAGACATCATATTTGGTTAAATTGGAACTTGTCTTGTTTACTATTGTTGAGTCTAAATGTCGAAAGGATTCAATAGTGGTTGATTTCAATTCATTAGTCGACAAATGTTTTGGTCTTGTACTTTGTGACGATTGTACAAGAAACTTAATAAATATAACAAGTTAAGGTTTAATTTGGATTTTAGGTCAAAAGGCAATCTTTTGAATATGTGTTCTAATCATTTTTCAAGTAAATGGAACTTAACAAATTAATAACATCAAAGTCAAGGACGAAAGGAATCTTTGTTGTTTTTTAAGTGTAAGGCTCATGACATGACCATTTGATTGAGGCTTATGCATAGTTGATTTATAAAACACTAAATTATAATTGGTTATTTTGGCCGAAAGGATTACCTTTGATAATATGTTTTCCAAACTAAACATCCTAATATCCATGTAATCATTTGTCCAAACATGTATGTTCTTTGTGTGAATGTTCTCATATTGCTTTTCTTGTGGTTTGATCCGTGACAATCATAACCACCAACTTGTTACTTGCTTAAACAAACAAACAACACTTGAGTGCAACCAAGTCTCTTGGGACGACCTTGATTTACCAATTCCTATACTACAATTGACTAGGGTATACTTGCCCGAATGTGTTCCTAGTTAACCGGTAATTCTTGTTTATAAATTTAAAGCTTCGATGGAGCGCATCAAGTTTTTGGCGCCGTTGCCGGGGACTTGTTTTTGCACTTGCTTGTTCGTTTTGTTTATTGATTGTTTGATATATTGTTTGCTTGCTTGATCATGATTCTGGTACCGCCGCAACAAATTATTGGCGCCGTTGCCGGGGTTTTGGTTTTTGTTCTTAGGTGTTTGTTTGTTACTTGTGTTTTGATATGATTGCTATGGAGTAATTTGTGATATACTTGTGTGTATGATGTAATTGGTTATGGAGTATTCTTTTCTTTAAAAAGGTGATGCATGAAAACATTTCTAGTTTTATGAGTTTGTTGGGATAATATCTAATCTTGCTTAATTTTTTGATAAAAACATCTTGGGGAATATTGGCCGAAAGGGTTTTCTAAATGTTTTTATTCCAAAACGTTAGCGCGCGAATTAGTATGGGATATGATGTGTGAGAAGCATACTATTTACTCATTAAAAAGGATTTGAGAAGATTTCATCACGAAATTAGGCCGAAAGGATTCGTAAGAATTCATAAGAAAAGAATTGCTTTTCAAACAACATAGTAATTATGGAATTGTCATACTAGTTATGTTAGGCCGAAAGGAACTAACTAGGTGACTGAATTCTAGTAATGATTTTTCATGATAAACACCATTGATTGTTAATCATTCATATAAAGTTGTGCATCATAACAAATTTACACCAAACTTAGTGAATACTCTATGCAATTGATTGTTGATTTACACACAAGTATATATCTTAAGTGGTTATTTGTTTTCTTGAATTGTTATGCTTGCTCTTGATGTTTACTCAAATGCTTGTGTTTCATTTTCTTAAAATTTCTCATTTCAAAGTTTGTTTCAAAAGTGTGCTCAAAAGTGTTTGCGAAAACAAAAGAGTTTTTGTTTTTCTTGTTTCATGAGTTTATGTTTAATATGCGATGTGATCTCTTGCATGTTTTTATGTTTCTTTTTCTTTGTGTACTTTTAGTTTTGATTAGTTTCGTATTAACTTTGAATAAGACTATCTAGTTTTAGATTGTTTTGTTTTGATTTGTGTTACGTGACTAATTGTGTTTGCTTGCGTCTATGTGGTTTTCATTTTCTGTGATCGTGCTCTTATTTGTTTTTGCGTATTTTTGTTTTAAGTGTCGTTTTATGTTCTTAACGTTCTACTTGTATATATATATGTGTTTATGTGTTTTATTTACTTGTGTTTATTTTTGTGTTAATTTTCTTATTCGTTATGTCTTCTTATTTTATTTTGTCAATAAAAGTTTATAAGTAAAGTTGGTTAAAAAAAATTTTTTTTGAAATTTTGTGCCAACCGAATCGGATGGATTTCCATCCGATCGGTTGGAGCTCTCGTAAATATTTTTTTTATCCTATCCGAATCGGATGGATTTCCATCCGATCGGATGGATATCTCGGTAAAAAATTTTATGTTTTGTTATTTTGTGTTTTCTTTAATATTTAATGTTTGATTTATGTTAGTTAATGTTTACTATGTGCTAATATTGTTTATTTGCTAATTTAAATGTTAAGTTTAGTGTTATGTTTAGTTATTTTTCATTTTTCGTATTTTGTTCTTGTGTGTTTGAGTTTAGATCATATAAGTTTAAGTGGTATTTGCAAGAGTGTTATTTCTTTTATTTTACTTAAACTCGGTTTTGCTATTTTTTAATATTTAGTACGTTGTAAATAAATAAGTACGTTGTTATTTAAAATAAAATGTTTCGAACTTTGTCGGTATGTTCACTGGAAACCCTCACGAGACTTCACTCGTCCACTCGGGCCACCGAGGGGTTTAAAAGGCTTGTTGCATACGCTAAATGCAACCGTGATGCCTACGAAAGTGAGTTTTATGAGTTTACGCGTTTTTTGTAGTTTAGTTTATTTTTGCAGATATAATAAGCTCTTGGAGATTGGATTATCGGTGACATTGTAATTGGTGTGGAGGTGTTTTGTGGAAGCGAAATCGATTGATCTCACATGGTTGGCACCTTATCATATGGAGTTCGATCGCGATTTCTTTGGCCCGGGAAGTTTCGTTTCTCTTGGACTATCTATTAATTTATTTTCCATACTTTACATGCTTTGAAGTTTATTTTTCACATTAAAGACAATGCTAAACTTAAGTGTGGGGGAAGTAAATAGAAAAACGAAACTGATTTTTAATTTTCATATTTTGGGTCGACAATTTAAAATTATGTATACTTGTTTGCCCTTGTGATCTAGTTGTTTTCATATTTTTAGGATAATATATTAGAATAACTGGATCAATCCACTGGTGAAATACTGTAATTTTGAAAAAATTCAAAATGTGTCCCGATTAATATTGCAATCCATTCTGGGATGGATAACATTTGCTAGCATATATTATAGCCCTTTCCACTAAAATATGAGGATTTGAGCCTGTTTCTTATATAGCATACATCTTTTATGCTTGATCTTTTTTTTTCTTGGGAAAGGTAAATGAATTAAATAAAAAGAGCCAAAAATTGGCTAAGTACGAAAAATAAGCCCAAGAGCAAAAGCAGCTTAGGACACATCCCTAAACTGCACTACTAGGCTTAAACAGGCAATGGACATGACCCATGCTCACAAACAAAAACACCAAAATTCAAAATACAATGCAAACCTCAACAAATGCAAAAAAAGCAACTAAAACATAACACAAGAAAACCAGTGGCCTGCATCTGATCTTCTTTCTTATTCACAACAATGAGCATCAGTTCTATCATTCCTCCTTTTATCACATACATTTTCATAATACTTTACCATATCATTAGACCAAAACTCTTTGATGCTTTCAGTCACTGACTGTTTAGAGTTAACAAACAAGTCAACTTCCAACATATCCTTTTGCCATTTCATCTGTTTGATCTTCTTTAATTCAGTTTCATAGGCTTGGGAGTAGAATAAATTGTAAGAACTTTGTCTTCTTATGCCATCACACTCATCAATAATCCTCTGCTCAGCAATCTTTTTTGCATTCTCATGAAGAAACTTAGCACCCAAACCAATATACTTTTTCAGCTTATCAATTCTACTTTTCAAGCCTACATCAGCAGCTAGAGCCTTTTCATTGCACTTCTTCCATCTAAATGAATAGTAGTCTAACATTTTTGCAGACCAAGTCAGTTTTTCATCTTCATCAATCATAGCTCCCTTTTTACAGATCATATCAATTCTAGCACAAAAATTCTTCCACTCATCTGATTCCTCATTATCCTTTTCACCATCCAAAACACTGTACCTATTCCTAGTACTAAAATCCTTCTGTCCAATGTGATTCAGATGAGCATCATTTGTTTTACCATTTTCCTTTTCTATCCCCTGCTTTTTCATTTCCTCATAAACTAAATTCTCACCCTTCCCATTATTCTTTAAAAGATCAAATTTCCTTTCATTGTTCACATTCATACCACTATCTCCACCCCTATCATATAAATTACCTCTACCTCTAATACTATCTCCATCCCTGTTAGTAGTAAAACCATTTCAGTATTCATGCTACTATTACCCTTACCATTAAATCCTCCTCTACCCCTAAAACTAGGACCTCCCCTACCCATATACATACCACCTCTAACAGTACCACCACCATAAGGATTATTATACTGAGTTTGTGAGGGCACACTCTCAGTATAATTTCTAGTAGTATTCTTATCATGAACAGTCTGCCACCCTTCTTCTCTCTGCTGCATATCATTAACGTTAACATTAGTCTGCAATTTACCACCACTTTTAGCAGCTTTCTCATCATCACTAACAACCCTTACAACACATTTCTCAAAACTATGTCCAAAAACACAACAATGAGAACAAAGAGGTGGCTGCCACGCATACTCCACCCTCAATTTCATGGACCTATTCAGTTTCTTATACCAAACTTCAACATTATCAACAATCCCATTATCTGCATCCACTTCAACCAAAACTCTTGCATAACTAGCCCTCCCACAACCTTTTTCACACATATCAGTAGTAACTTTGTCCATGAACAATGGAGTCCCAATCCTACTAGTAATTCTGCTAATACCCTCTACATTCCAAGCTTCAAGAGGTACATTGTATATCTTAACCCAAAGTGGAAGCCTAGTTGGTTCAGGTTTCACTAAACAATTGCCAGCAACCCACTTCTGAACAAACAGAGGCTTTTGATCAACAAGCCGAGGTCCATTTTCAACAACAGTTTGCAATCCTTCCTCAGATATAAACTTAAAGAAATACAAACCACTTTCATTCACAATAATTTCCTCCAACTGGTAAGGTCTCCACATTCTTTTTAAATGACCCACAGTATCTCTATAACTCATTCTCATACCAACAAAATAACCCACAACAGTTAACCCCACTTCTTACTACCTTCCTCAATGACGGGATCCATATCAACAACAATTCTACCTTCATTCATTGCACAAGGAACCATTCTCAGCTTATTACTTCTACTATAGTTAGCACCCTGTACCACATTACTAAACAACAAAGGCTTCCTAGTTCCATTCCTATCCTGCATATCCACATCTCTAGTAACATTTGTATTCCCAACTACATAACTCTCTTTTCCTAAATCACTATAGTTACTCACACCATCAACCATACTACCACTTTTATCACTAGTTTGCTTACTAGGCAGTGAATTCAGAACAGGATTATGCTCAACAGTACTAGGAATTTCAGGTATATTAACATTACTACAACTCTTATCAATATTTATCTTACCCAAAACACTACTACTAAGCTCAGGATAGAAAGCACTTACACTGCATTCAGTCTCATTACCACAAACACCTTCCTTACTTCCCATATCCTTCTCAACAACACCTCCTTGGCCCTCTGTACTCAAACCCATATCAGACACAGAACTACCATAAACCAAATCATTCATACCCTCCAAACCTTCTCCACCATCATCAGTAAACTCCATATCATCATTCCTCAAAGCAGAATCACCGATTTTGGAGCTAGAACGTGTCAAAATTTTCTTAACATTAACATCAGTGGATTCATTCAACATATCATGGTGTTTCATAGTGTTAGTAGATTTAGGATTCATAGTTCTAGTAGTCTTTTTAGCTTTTAAATTCTTATCTGACCTAGAGCTCAGTGGATTCACCACCGGAGGTGGTGGAAAAGATTCATTAGGGGGTTTATGTTCTTGTTCAGACATGATTGTAAGATGAATCTAAACAATAATCATAATATTGATAAGTGGAAAAGGATAATAGATTTTGGGATCTGAGTATGTGTAAGTATGTGTAAACATAGAACAGTGAAAACGGAAAATTTAAATGAATTTATTATTATGAACAGTGATTCGTTTATAGTGAAATTTAGTATGAATATGTGTATAATGAAAAGGAGAATACAAATCTAAAATCAAAATTAAGATCCAAGGGTTGGATCAAAATTAGATGATGAATTCATGATAAAATGTGTTGAAAAACTTAGAGAGAGAAAGATTCACATCATGCTTGATCTTTTGCTATGAGTGTGCCGGTGATTTTATTTATTCTAGAACTTGTACTTGTAAATCATTACCAGACCGCTGTAAGATCACATTCGTGTGATATAAGTGTATTCGTGTGATAAATAGGCACCCTTAGGAATAAAACCAAATGGCCATCCGTTTACAAAATAATTTTTGCTAACCACATCGGTTAGTTAACCTAGTATTTGGAACCCATTTGTTAGCGTTTATCTTTAATGCTAGATACCCCTAGTTACACCCTTTGAGCCATCCCTTTTCTTTTGTTACATCCAGAAAATACAAAAATATTTTTCACTTTAAACCTTAGCCTAACCCCTTGTCAAAGTCTAAACGGTGGGTTGCTAGTTGCTTGGTATGTTGGATTATTTTTGATGATTATTAGTTAGCCACACTTTGTTGTTTGTGTGTGCCATTCCGACAAAGATGAAGGAGAAGTCTTTCTTATTTGTATTTTTGTGGTGATGCTTATGCAAAGTGTGGGGGAGATATTATGAATGAAAAAAAAGAAAAAAGAAAAGAATAAAAAATAGTGAAAAAAAAAGAAAGAATAAGTCATCGAAAANTTTGGAACCCATTTGTTAGCGTTTATCTTTAACGCTAGATACCCCTAGTTAAACCCTTTGAGCCATACTTTTCATTTTTGTTACATCCAGAAAAATACAAAAATATTTTTCACTTTAAACCTTAGCCTAACCCCTTGTCAAAGTCTAAACGGTGGGTTGCTAGTTGCTTGGTATGTTGGATTATTTTTGATGATTATTAGTTAGCCACACTTTGTTGTTTGTGTGTGCCATTCCGACAAAGATGAAGGAGAAGTCTTTCTTATTTGTATTTTTGTGGTGATGCTTATGCAAAGTGTGGGGGAGATATTATGAATGAAAAAAAAGAAAAAAGAAAAGAATAAAAAATAGTGAAAAAAAAAGAAAGAATAAGTCATCGAAAAAAATATATATATATATATATATATATATATATATATATATATATATATATATATATATATATATATATATATATATATATATATATATATATATGTGTGATGACAATTATAGCCAACGTGCTATATTATAATGGAGATAAGAAAGAAAGTTATATGATATGTTGTTAGCCAATGTGCTAAGTATGAAGAATATTGTTACGGCGAATCGATATATCGGTATGTGATGGTTTGAAGAAGAAAGATTGGTAACTATAATCATTTACGGATTCGTGGTTTGTTCGTAACTAGCAACAATGGGACTTTGACTTGACTTTATTTTTCTTTTAAAACCAATTTCATAAATATTCCCATGCCTTATCCCTACCCTTACCAAATTACTTTATTCGTTGTTAGCTTTTGAGCACCCGGATATAGTAATGGTTTTGTGGGAATATCAAGTGCATGAATATTGTAGTGACCATCCGAGTTTTTGAGTGATCAAATGACGCGCTAGCGATCTAGTATGTATTTCGGCGACCATCTGTTATGAAAATAACGCGCCAGCGAGCCAAGGTACATTCTAGTGACCATTCGTTGTTTGGCTAGTAAAAAATTCGCGCCAGCGATCTATTATGTTTTTGTATAAGATGTTCGAACGTAAGCCTGGTATTAACCCTTAGCCTAAATGTTACAACCCCAATAAAAGTCCTCTTTAGATGTTTACACTTGGTGCTTACACCACGTCGGTGGAGTTTTGTTTCTTGTACAAGCCTATGGTAATAAACGGATCAAGACTGAGCAATGAGTGTGATTTCTCTTATATATACTCCACTACCTAAATAAATGAGTGATTGAGTGAATTATACTTCGTTTCTTTTTCGTGAGGTGTTTAGAAATGTTAATCAAGCGAGAAACTCTATGGGTATTGTCAAACATCTCGGTTTTTCGACCATTAAAGCTTAAAATGATGAATCGTATCTAGTACTTGTACTTGGTAGATTCGCATCATGTTTTGTTAATCACTTTCATGCACTATGTGGATTTATTTTTATTTTTCTTAATATTTGCTTGAGGGCAAGCAAACCCTTAAGTGTGGGGGAGTTTGCGCTCATTTTCACTTATATAAACATTTATGTTCACAAAAAAAANTCATTTAGTTATGCATTTTAATTTTTCTTTTCTTAGATTTGCTTGAGGGCAAGCAAAGTTCAAGTGTGGGGGATTTGATAACGCTCAAATTGTGCATGTTTTTAGTGGCGTTATTCGTATATTTTTTGGTTGTTTTTGTTACTTAATCGTATAAAAGTGTGTATGCTAGCCAAGAACAGGAAAATGAAGGAAAAGACGTAAAAATGATCAATAAGCGAAGATTTATGCATGTACGAAGAATTCCCGACAAATGAAAGTCTCTTGGAGTATATTCGAGAAGATAAAATTCATGAAGTTGTCACTCCAAAGACTCAAGAATAAAGTACAAGAAGGAAAACGAGAAAAGAAATGAAAGAAAGAAGCTAAAACAAAGAATTATTGGAAGACTCGTTGTTCCCGACACACCTTTACCATTTTGGCCTTAGGTTGAGCATACGAACTCCAATTTAGTTGATTCAAGCGGCTACGGAAAGCTAATAGAAAGATCTACAACTTTGATGTTTATGGTTTTCTGCCAAAATGCATCCATCCGAACGGTTGGATGGATTACCGAACGGATAGATGCAAATGTCTCATCCATCCGTTCGGCATGGTCCCGTAACCGAACGGATGGATGATCTGACCTCCCCAAGTTATTTTTAATGCTTATTTAAATGCCATTAAGCCCCAAGTCCGATCATGTCTCCATAATAACTCCATTTACTGCCATTTTATGACTCTTAGTGCCCAAGTTTCATGCTTGGAGGCTAAGGTTGATTTCTACTACATATAGGAGTGCCTAGCCTTAGTTTTCATTGTGCATTTCTATCCTCCACCCTTAAGGACGAATTGTCACCACCTTATCTCATCCAAAAGACCACAAACCTCTGCCATATTCGTGTGGTGTGCTCGAGGGCTGTTGAAAGCGTTTGGGTATTATTTTCCGGATTGGTTAGAAGCTTGTAGTTGATTGGAGGTTTGAAGGTTGCTCTAAATCCTTTACCTTTACCTATTGTAATTGATACCTTGGGTAAACTCTTGTTACTTTTAAGATGTTGAATGTTATATCTCATGTTTGGTTCTTTGTGTTTCATGTGATGTGTTTTGATAATGATAATCTCTTAATGCTTGTTTGGTGAATATGATAACTTGTGATAAAAGGATGTTTGGATACAATTAGTGTTTGTTTGGTTTATGATGAAAGACATCATATTTGGTTAAATTGGAACTTCTCTTGTTTACTATTGTTGATTCACAATGTCGAAAGGATTCAATAGTGGTTGATTTCAATTCATTAGTCGACAAATGTTTTGGTCTTGTACTTTGTGACGATTGTACAAGAAACATAATAAACATAACAAGTTAAGGTTTAATTTGGATTTTAGGTCGAAAGGCAATCTTTTGAATATGTGTTCTAATCATTTTTCAAGTAAATGGAACTTAACAAATTAATAACATCAAAGTCAAGGACGAAAGGAATCTTTGTTGTTGTTTAAGTGTAAGGCTCATGACATGACCATTTGATTGGGGCTTATTGATTGGCTCTGAACCGTCAGACAATATTGACCAAGGAATGGTCAACAAGGTCAAACCTATTGAGCCAACTAACCAAGGAGTATAGAATATCCCCGGGTCGTTATATCCCGACGAGGTGTGAATGGTATTTAAACGTGCTTGTGATCGGGTGATTTAACAGGAAGATCAGGATTTTGATTATTATGATTACACTAAGAGATTATGATTGAGAATAGCTTAAAAACACTATATGAGCAATTACTGATAATCAGATAATCTAGAAACGTGATTTAAATCTAAAAACGCGCGTTTGAATTTAAAATAAACGCAAGCGCGCAAAATAAAAAGTGAAACGGGAGCAAACAAAGTCCTACAAATGTGAAAATAACTTTTCTAAGATTCTAATGACAAAAGAAAATTTTAAGAAAAAGAAAAATATTTTTTTGACTTTTTAATTATTTAATATTAATTAATTACTAATTACTAATTAAACTAATTTAAATTCAAATAAATACTAAACTAATTTACAAAATTACCAAACTTTTTATAAAACTACTTAAAAATTACAGGAGTCCTAAAAAAATTATAAAAAGTTCCTAAACTTATAAATAAACTATTTTAGAATTTAATTTACTTAATTACTAATTAAAAGCTAATTGATATAATTTAATTAAGAATAATAACAAATGAACAGTAACAATTTAGAAACTATTTTCTAAAAATACTATATAATTAATAAAAGCTAGAAAAAATATAAAAAGATGCTAGAAATTAAAATTAAACACTAAATGATTTTATTTTTGATTTTTTAATTAAAACTAAATAAACTAAAATTAATTATTATAATTACCAAATGAAAAGAGATAAATCTGGAAATTTTTATACAAATACTAAAATATAACAGTAACTTAAGAAAAATGTGAAAACACACAAGTGCTTAATAAAAAAAATTAGAAAATAAATAAAATAGATAAATCCTATTAAATAGAAGCTATCACTAAATTTATTTTTATGATTTTCTGATTTTTCTTTTACAAATCTACTAAACTACCGAAAATATGAAACTTTTACAAAGACAACTTAATTGAAACTCAAAAATGAGCTTAATGCAAGCTTATTAGCTTAACAGTTTGCTTTTCAAGCTTAAAATTGGATTTAAAACTTGAAAAGCTCTCTATAAGCTGATAAGCCTGAACCAAGGGGTATTTGAGCTTTCGTTATCTAAAATGTACTGGAAATAAGCAAAAGAGATATAATGAAAAGCTAAGAAAATCAAATAAGCAAGAATCTCAAAACCAACTGAGTTAAGACAGGCCTAATAGGAAGCTTATAGCAGGCCTGAATAAGCCCTGTGTAAAAGCTCTAAAGACCAATCTGAGGGTGGAATCAACAAGTCCACTCAGTGGGCTTTCCAAAAATCCCACAAGCTCAGGAAGAGCTTAGGTATGGAACAAATGAGAGGCTTGTGAAGAATGGTACAACACATTGATTGGTAATACCAAGCAGTTAGGTGATAAGTGACAAAAATCCAGCTCAAAAGCTCACAAGCTAAGTCCAATGGTACACAGGCTATGAAATGACTCAAGGTGAGTGAGAGGATCTTGAATGAGCAAAATGATAAGCTCACACAAGCTTGTGCAACTCAAGGGAACCAACAGAGGTGAACTTATTGAGTTAAGTGAGTTTGGTGAGATAAGCAATTTGCCAAATAAGCCCACAAGCACAATCCAAAAGCAAATATGGACATATATAAACTCAAACAACACACAACATCTTAAAACACCTACAAATATACACTAGATCACACAGGAACAATAAATCAACAAGTTCAATGCATACACTGATGATCAAGCATTCACAGTGGCCAAGGGCTAATAAAAGGAGTGAAATAAGCTCTCAAATCAGCAATTAAGTCCAAAAAAAGAGGCACAACAAACAAGTCAGTGTAGCAGGCTACACAAAACACCAAGTCTTAAGTCTTAACTCCAACAAATGAATAAGATGTGAGTCCTAAAAAAATGGTTCAAGTCTGAACATTCATGGTGCAGGGGAGGTCAACAATCAACTGGCCAACTTTGAGATCAAATTAAGAATATCAAGTGTTTTTGAAAATCAAATGCATTTGTTGATTCAGATGCATGAGCAACCAGAGAACACACAATGGCAAGAATTTTTTAGTTCCAATCCATATTAAACACTGTGCACCATCTATAAAAAATCTCCATTTCACAGTTATGAAAAAATTTTGACTCTTTGATTTCTATGCAAAGTTGACTTTTGTGAGATTTGGTGAGATTCATTGATCCAAACACCCCTTGACATGAAACTGTCTTGAGTTTAACAAAGCAAATGACTTCTAAAGTTTAAGAAACTTAAAGAATATAACTGCTTAAGCTATGTGAAGGTTAAAGGTACTCAAATCTCACAATAATAAGCAGTTTAACAAGCTAGCTGAAACAAGCATTAAAAAGCTAATATAGACTGTTTTTGACTAAGAGTTAAACTAATGATGTAGAAACAACAAACTAGGTTAAATGAGCAACAAGATACCTATATAAGCAGTGGAGTTCCAAATCGAGCAAAAAGAGCTTTTAAAAACTTCACAACAACTCAGGCATCATTGGTGGGTAAAGCTTTCGCTTAAACCCATTTTGACAAATCGTCAACAGCCACGAGTATGTACTTATTTCCATGAGATGACGGAAATGGCCCCATAAAATAAATGCCCCATACATCAAAGATCTTACAAACTTGAATTGCATTTTGTGGCATTTCATTCTTTTGTGAAAGATTTCCGTAACGTTGACAAGCGTCACAAGATTTGACTAATTCTTGGGCATCCTTATATATCGTGGGTCAATAAAATCCCGAATCAAACACCTTTTTGGCGGTGTAGTTTGGATTATGGTGGCCCCCCGTGGGTCCAGCATGGCAAGCCTTGAGAATATCATTGGCTTCTTGACCATAAAGACACCGCCGGATGACTTGATTGGCACATATTTTAAAGAAGTAGGGGTCGTCCTAGAAATAATGTTTAACATCCTTGAAGAACTTATTCTTCTGTTGGGACGACATCCCTTTCACAACAAAATTACCTGCATGGTAATTTGCAAAATCGGCAAACCATGGGGTAGTAGAATCTCCATGAAAAGCAACCGCATTTAGTGTCTCGAGAGGAAATGTTTCATTTATTTCCTTTTTCTCGAAAACATCTCGGTGTGGGTTCTCTAATCGGGAAAAATGATCAGCAGCTAGGTTCTCAGCTCCTTTTTTATCACGTATAATGATATCAAATTCTTGTAGGAGAAGAACCCAACGAAGCAATCTCGGCTTTGCATCTTGTTTTGCAAAGAGGTACTTCAAAGCCGAGTGGTCCATATACACTATGCATTTGGTTAATATCAAATATGGCCGAAATTTTTCAAAGGCATACACCACAGCTAATAATTCTTTTTCAGTGGTGGTGTAATGATTTTGAGCCTCGGTCATTGTTTTGCTCGCATAGTGTATCGGCTGAAAGTGTTTTGATTTGTGTTGCCCCAAGACTGCCCCTATTGCATAATCACTAGCATCACACATAAGTTCAAAGGGCAAATCCCAATCGGGGGCAACAAGAATCGGTGCCTCAGTAAGCTTTTTCTTCAAAGTTTCAAAAGCTTCAATGCACTCGGGTGAGAAGATAAAAGGAGCATCCTTCTCGAGGAGATGAGTCATAGGCCGGGCGATTTTGGAAAAATCTTGAATTAATCTACGGTAAAAACTGGCATGACCCAAAAAGCTCCTAATACCTTTGACGGTAGTGGGATGAGGTAATTTTGCGATGACATCAACTTTGGCTCTGTCAACCTCAATGTCACACCCCGAAAAATGGTTTGCAGCGGAAAGTAATGTCTTTCGGGTGCAACTCAATTGGTACCACAACACAAGAGCAAAGAACGGTTTCATCTCATTCATTTAGAATAAAATAGTTTAACAAAAATGTTGAATTACATCGTTAAAAGTAGTGCGGAATTAGGCCCTTAAAACTTATAGTTTAAAACGGTCCCTGTATGAATATCAGAGTCTTCTATGACCATGCCATGCCCTGCCAAAACCTCCAGTAGCGTGCCATTGAATAAACCTGAAAATACATGCTAAAGTGTCACTTGCATTTCCATAGGTTATGTGTGATTACCTACATTCACGGGGTATGTGCATACCCGCACTTTCATAGCGTATGTATGATTACCTACAATTCACGCTATGGTGTTGTTACTCTGCTTTCATTAGGTATGTGTGATTACCTACATTTCACGGGTATGTGGATACCCGCTTTCATAGGTTGTATGATACCTACAATTCTACGGGTATGTGTTGATTACCTGCATTCATAGGTATGTGTCGATTACCTACTTCACGGGGTATGTTGATACTGCATTTTCATTAGGTATGTGTGATATACCTACAACTTCACGGTATGGGGTTGATTACCTGCATTTCATAGTATGTAGTTGATTACACACATTTCACGGGTATGGTGAATTAACCTGCATTTCAATCACGAGTATGTGTGATTACCTACAATTCACGGTATGTTGATTACTCTGCATTTCACTCGGTATGTGTGATTATCCTACATTTCCGGGTATGGCATATGCATTGCCTGGGTATGCATGAATACCCCTACATTACATGGTTGTATTATCTATTCTTATATCTTTGACTTTTGGCTCAAATATACATTTGTTTCACATGAACCAAATCAGATGACTTCAGTGGGCGTTTGTAAACACACAGGTTACAAGTCTTAGTACTGGGCGGGGCTTGGAATGAGTGGATTATCAATCGCTTTGACTGCGGGAAAATTTCATTCAATGAGCTTTACTAGCATTCATTTTCATTAAACCTCTATGAATCTCACCAACCTCGTGGGCT
>LBNU01007498.1:9839-20186 GCA_014162995.1 Artemisia annua
TTGATGGTATCTATTTATTTTATTTTTGTGAGAGAAATGAATTTCTTCATAAACATCTCGTTTTCATAATTATTAGTCCGATAAAGATACCAAATTAAGACGCTAAGTAGTTAATGTTCTTCTCTCAAGAGTCGTTGCTTTGAAAATGAGGTCCACATCAAGGTTTTTATTATATTCTTATTATTATTATTAGGGTTGCTACCTACTTAAGCCAACACTAACTCCACGGCTACCTCGAAATATAAGGTTCGAAAGAGCCTTTTCCATGTTGCGGCTTTCTTCTCGGCACATCCCAAACCAGACGGTTTTAGGTGACCAGGCTTTTGACACCTCATAGAGAATAGTACCGGAATTAGCGGGAATTCGATTCCAAATATTTACGAGACTACCGCTAAATCCGCATTAACTTAAATAAATAACCACCGGTTATTATACAACGATAACATATAACTCATAGACATTAGTTGAGGCGTACTTTCACGTGCACCTCATGTGCCCGATCTAGGATCATCCACATGCACCTCACGCGCCACCAACTTGTCTAATAACTTAAGCTCTTATTCATACATCTCAAATTTTTTTATTTATTTTTTATTTTTTTTAACACACTCATAACTTTTTCGCTTTAGTAACTTTTAGACTCCGGACCTTCACGGTTTAAGTCCTAGACCTTAATGCCTTTAGAAGTAAGGATCCAAGGTCCGATCTCAATTTTAGCACTTATTATTATATGTATTATTACGGGACCTTGATGTGTACCCAATTTTCAAAGCAAGGATTCTTTTAAGAAGACCAAAAACTGGTCATCGGCAAAACCTAATATCTTTAATTATTTAGCACATAATATGGGGTGAAACAATTTTGTGGGAGCAAAAAGCCACAAGTACCTTCGATGAGCTCTAAAGAGAACCAACTACTCCATGCTTAGCATCTAACTTTTAAATAAACTCTATCATTTCACGTTCTTCGCAAATTTAAAATCTCAAATAATGAGATCCGCGAATGCTTAGCCGATAATCGAATATTAAGATTATATTGGTTAAGGGGACAAGCAAAGGCTCAACACGCCCGGATCAAGTCAAAATTTTAATTCTTACTCTCACCAGCAGGAAAGTCAAACATGGTGTCAAAACTTATTATATTTTTTAACAATCTTTTCAATTTTTCACATTTTTTTGTGTTTTTTTCACAACTTTTTCTTCATAACTTTTCAAATTTTTAAATTTTTTCAATTTTTGAGGAAAAACGGGGTTGCAAGAGCAAACGGTTTAAGAGAAAGTGCAAGGTCAAATCAAATCGAAGATTCAACCCCCCCCCCAGACTAAAGATAAACATTGTCCTCAATGTTTCAAAGGTAAGGGTAATCCTACGAAAATCTAAGGCCGTTTATTAATTATGCCAAATAGATAAACGTTAGTCGATAAGATTAGGATATTTTATGGATTTCCCGTAGAAGCAACGATGAATGAGACTCGAGTGGAGACGAAAGACAAAAAACGAGTACGAGAGTCTTCATAAATCGGAGTAAATCCTGAACATACACAAACAACCACGAAAACACGGGAAATGGAAGAGGTCACCCCTCCTCACATCACTTATTAGAAAATAAAGATAGATAGGATAAACATGGGTTGCCTCCCACGAAGTGCTTTGTTTTTGATTACCGAGTCACGTAGCTTGACTCGATCCCCGAATTCAATTGTCCTTGGGGAAAGTTTGGAGATCCGGGACAACCATGGGTGGTATATTCCCTCCGAAGTAATGTTTGAGACGATGACCGTTCACCTTAAAGTTGGGACCATCGGGTGGAGCTAACTCGACGGTGCCATAAGGAAAAAGTTGGGTGACGGTAAATGGTCCTAACCAACGGGTTTTGAGTTTGCCCGAGAAAATCTTCAATCGAGAATTGAAAAGAAGGACTCGATCACCAACGTTGAAAACGCGGTTTTTGATCTTAGCATCATGAATCCTCTTTGTTTTTTCTTTATAGATTAAAGAATTCGTAGTAGGCTTGATCACGAAGTTCGGTCAATTCATTCAATTGAACTTTTCGGTGATCACCCGCGGTTTTTAGGTCAAAATTAACATGTTTTAAGGCCAGTAGGCCTTGTGCTCTAATTCAATGGGCAAGTGACAAGCCTTTCCATACACCAACTTATAAGGAGTACACCCGATGGGGGTTTTGTAAGCGGTGCAGAAAGCCCATAAAGCATCATCTAACTTATCGGCCCATGAGGCATGATTATCATTTACGGTCCTCTCTAATATACGTTTCAAGCCACGATTGGAAAACTCAACGTGACCGCTCGTTTGCGGGTGATACGTGGTAGAAAGATGGTGGGTAACTCCATACTTAAGCATAACTTTGGAAAATTGATCGTTACAAAAATGGGTACCGCGATCACTTATAATAGCACGAGGAGTTCCAAATCGGGAAAATAGACTCTTCAAAAATTTAACCACAACTCGGGCGTCATTGGTGGGGAGCGCCTTTGCTTCAACCCATTTCGACAAGTAATCGACGGCCACGAGTACATACTTATTCCCTTGAGAAGACGGGAATGGTCCCATAAAGTCAATGCCCCAAACGTCAAAGATTTCACAAACTTGAATCGCATTTTGCGGCATCTCATCTCGTTGTGAAATTTTTCCTTGTCGTTGGCACGAGTCACAATACTTCACCAAGTCTTGTGCATCACGGTATATCGTCGGCCAATAGAAGCCGGAATCAAAAACTTTCTTGGCGGTGTAATTGGCACCATGATGTCCCTCCGTGGGTCCATTGTGGCATGCCTTAAGTATGTCCTCGGCTTCCTTGCCGTGAACACACCGCCTAATAACTTGGTCCACACATATCTTAAACAAGTAGGGATCGTCCCAATAATAATGCTTAACGTCCTTAAAGAATTAATTTTTTTTTGGGACGACATCCCTTTCCTTATGAAATTCCCCGCATGGTAATTCGCAAAGTCGGGGAACCATGGGGTACTTGGGACATGAGATAAACTACCAAGTGTCTCGAGAGGAAATGACTCATTAATATCCTTTTTCTCAAGAACACTTTGATGGGGATTTTCAAGTCTAGACAAATGGTCGGCGGCTAGGTTCTACGCTCCTTTCTTATCTCGAATTTTGAAATTGAATTCTTGAAGAAGGAGAACCCACCGCATTAATCTTGGTTTAGCATCTTGTTTTGTCATAAGGTATTTTAAGGCCGAAGGATCCGTATATACTATGCACTTTTTCAAAAGAAGGTAAGGTCTAAACTTTTCAAAGGCCTAAATGACGGCTAACATCTCTTTCTCCGTAGTCGTATAATGAGATTGAGCTTCATTCATCGTCTTACTTGCATAGTGTATCGGTTGAAAATACTTGTTCTTTCGCACATAAGCTCAAAAGGCAAGTCCCAATCGGGGGCAACTAAGATCGGAGCCTCTGTTAACTTCTTCTTAAGAATATTAAATGCATCGACGCACTCATTTGAGAAGATAAACGGGGCATCCTTTTCAAGAAGGTGAGTCAAAGGACGGGCTATTTTAGAGAAGTCTTGAATAAAACGTCGGTAAAAGCCGGCATGACCGAGGAAACTTCGGATTCCCTTGACGGTCGTGGGATGAGGTAGCTTTGCGATCACATCGACTTTAGCTCTATCGACCTCAATCCCGGCTTTCGAAATCTTATGGCCAAGGACAATGCCCTCTTTAACCATGAAATGGCATTTTTCCCAATTAAGAACCAAGTTGGTGTCTTCACACCATTTNTATTTTAGAGAAGTCTTGAATAAAACGTCGGTAAAAGCCGGCATGACCGAGGAAACTTCGGATTCCCTTGACGGTCGTGGGATGAGGTAGCTTTGCGATCACATCGACTTTAGCTCTATCGACCTCAATCCCGGCTTTCGAAATCTTATGGCCAAGGACAATGCCCTCTTTAACCATGAAATGGCATTTTTCCCAATTAAGAACCAAGTTGGTGTCTTCACACCATTTTAGCATTTTCTCCAAATGGGAAAGGCACGTCGTAAATGAGTTTCCATAAACCGAAAAATCGTCCATAAAGACCTCCATTGTTTTCTCGATCATATCGTGAAATATAGCCATCATGAACCTTTGGAACGTGCCCAGAGCATTGCATAAGCTAAAAGGCATACGTCGATAAGCAAACGTCCCATAAGGGCAAGTGAAGGTGGTCTTTTCTTGGTCTAACGGGTCAATAGGTATTTGAATGTAGCCGGAAAAACCATCAAGAAAACAATAGAACTCATTTCCCGCTAGACGTTCGAGCATTTGATCCATAAAATGAAGCGGGAAATGGTCTTTACGGGTAGCATCATTAAGTTTGTGGTAGTCGATACACACTCTCCATCCGGTGATGAGACGTGTGGGAATTAACTCGTTATTCTCATTAGCGACGACGGTCATTCCGCCTTTCTTAGGAACATAATGGACCGGGTTAACCCATGGGCTATCGGAAATGGGGTAAATCATCCCGGCGTCGAGGAGTTTGAGAACTTCCTTCTTAATAACTTCATAGATTTTTGGGTTAACCCGTCGTTGTTGTTGAACGGAGGCCTTGTAGTTATCTTCGAGCAATATCTTATGAGTGCAAAAACGAGGGTCTATGCCCTTAATGTCGGAAATTTGCCAAGCGATGGCACTCTTGTGTTTCTTATGAACATCAATTAGACGGGTCTTCTCCTCATCTTTTAGGTCTTTAGAAATGATGAAGGGATACTTGTCGGTATCTTCAAGAAAAGCGTATTCGAGATGAGGAGGTAAATCCTTGAGCTCGAGCTCCGGAGGATTAGACGTTTTGATTTCTTTAACTTCTTCAATTCTAAAATTCATCAGAGGGGGAGAAAGTGACGGATCTTCATTCAATAATTTTTCAAGCAAATGAATATCCCCCTCCGGATCAAAGACGGTGTCATCAACTTCCGGGGAAATTGAATCATTTGAAAGATAAGCCTCGATCTCTTCCAAGATGAAATCACTTCCCTCAAACGGAGTGAGGGAAGGGGAAGAGTCGGCAACAATAGGTTGAGAAGAAGGAGTGGGATTGCCACTCGAAACATCATAAGAAAAAACGAGAAGTTCTTGAAAATACTCCTCCGAAACTTAATCAATAACATTAATTCGATTTACGGACATGTAATCATTGGTGGAGGAGTATCTCGACGTTTGGTCCAAGTTAAACCTGACGGCTTCGTTACCATTTCGCAAAGTAATTTCCTCATCGTAAACATCAATCAAAGTACGACCCGTCCTTAGGAAACCTCTTCCGAGAATGAGAGGAACCCTTGGATCGGAATCAAAATCAACGATTACAAAATCGGCGGGAAAATGAAACTTTCCCACATTGACGATGACATTCTCGGCGATTCCAATGGGATGAGAAGTAGATCGATCGGCAAGCTCGAGGGTCATGCATGTGGGAGTAGGATCCGGAAGTGACAATTTCTTCCACATAGACTTTGACATAAGGTTAATGCTAGCACCCAAATTGGCTAAGGCGAAGCGTTGAACCATCCCCGACAAATTACACGGAATTAAGAACTTGTCGGGATCTCCAAGCTTTTCGGGAAGCTTTTTAAGGAGAACCGCCGAACGATTTTCATTCAAAGGAGTTTTTGCCATTTCAAACAATTTTTCTTTATTATTCAACAAATTTTTTATCATCGACCCAAATTTCGGCATTAAAACAATAGCATCCGCAAGACTTAAATCAAAGCAAAGATCTTGAAAAATTTGAAAGAACTTTTCTATTTGGTGGTTTGTTTTCTCGCGGAGCTTTTGATCGTTTAGACGAGAAGGATAAGGAAGTTTATTCTTTACGGTATTTTCTTGTTCAAAAACGACTTTTTCCTTTCCTTTAGACACATTTT
Source organism: Artemisia annua (assembly GCA_014162995.1). NCBI lineage: Eukaryota > Viridiplantae > Streptophyta > Magnoliopsida > Asterales > Asteraceae > Artemisia > Artemisia annua. The sequence goes on from LBNU01007498.1 coordinate 15,724, forward strand.
CTTTTTCTTTAGACGGTTGGACAACTGGAGGTTGGATGTTTTTGGTTCTTCCGTTATTAGTAGGAAGTTCCGTATCCGTTGTCGCCTCGGTTTCACGGTCGACTACCTTAGGAGTAGAAGAAGAAGACGAGGTAGTCGGAGCCGTAGGTCCATCATATGAAACACCACTTCGTGTCGTGATAACCTTAGCATCGCCCCTCGGGTTAGCGATCGTATTGCTTGGAAGAGTACCCGAGCCCGAAGGTCGGTCATTTAAAGACTTCTTGATTTCGGCCATTTGACTAATCATCAACTTATTCATTTCCTCTTGATTTTTTATGAATTGTTTGAAAAACTCATCCGAGGACGTTTGGTTTTGATTCAAAGCTTGATTTTGATTATTGAAATTTTGTCCTCGGTTGTTTTGATGAAAACCTTGATTCTGATTATGAAAATTCCCATGATTTTGATTTCCATTGTTAACTCGATTTTGATTTTGATTAAATTGATTGTTATGGTTTTGCACATTGTTAACTTGATTTTGGTTATTAAAACCGGGTGGTCCAAGATAATTGTTGGAACGATAGCTAAGAAGATTATGATCTCCTTGTGGTTGGTAACCGTTACCTCCCATATTTGTAGCATAAACGTTCTCATGAGCATAGCCACCGGAGGCTGGGCACTCATAATACGGATGTGGACCACCACACGTTTCACAAATTTGGTTAATCGCATTGACCTGACGATTGTTGTTTAGATTTTGATTTGTTTGCAAAAGCCGGACAACATCATCGAACTTTTTGTTAAGAGCCGCTATTTCTGCATTGGAAGACGTGGTAGATCTCGTCGACTCGCCCCTCTCGGCTGAGGAATCCCAATAATTGTGATGGGCGGTCATGTTCTCGATTAGATCGTAGAACTCTTCGGGGCGTCTTTTCATAAAAGTACCATCCGCAGCAGCATTGATCGTATCACGATGTCGTAAACTTAAACCATTATAAAACGTATCAATAATCGTGACGAGCAACATATTGTGATTCGGACATCGATCAATCGAAAGCTTATAACGTTCCCATGCCTCGAATAAGGACTCATCGGGAAGTTGTCGGAAATTGCTTATGTCGTTTCTTAGCTTCGTCACCATCGATGGTGGAAAGTATTTTGCCAAGAATTTTGAAACCATTTCATTGAACGTATGAATAGAATTCTTTGGAAGTCGATCAAACCAAGCGGTGGCATGATGGGTCAATGAATAAGGGAAGAGATAAAGGCGAAGGACATCATCGGTGACATCGTTTTGTTTCATACTTTGCGTGATTGTTAAAATTTTATCAAGATGTTTGTTTGCATCATCACCCAGTAAACCATGAAATTGGCAAAAGTTTTGGACTTGTTGAATCATGTGATGTTTAAGTCCAAAATCCACCGCTTCGATATTGACGGGGGCAATCGGGCCACCACGTCCGAACATAGTCGGTTGACATAACTCCTCCATCGTACGGAGATCGGGAGGAGGTTGAGGTCCCGCCGGAGGGTCCTCATTGTGATTGTTGTTGTTCATTTCGCCAACGTTTGGGAAATTAACACGGTGTGTGTGTCGTATAATCCTCTCGGGATTTGAAAGTGGTGAAAGTAGGTTATGTGACGAAGATCGGGTGTTCATACACCAACGAAGTCAAAATTTAAAAAGAAAATCAAAAATCAATTTGAAAAAGGAAAATCTTTTTGGTTTTTAAAATTTTTGAACAAAAATTGAAATCAAAATATTTTTGGGTTTTTATAAAAAAGAAAACTTAAAAACAAAATATTTTTATATCACAATGTTTTTTTATAAAAGGAAAATCTTTTGTTTTTATATCACAATGTTTTTGTGATCGATTCGTCAACCGAAATCATTTCCTTTAAATCTACGCGCAACGAGGCTGAAGAGAAGAATGGATCTCTCTTCAGTCTGCAATTTAATGTCAAGACTTCCGTATTTCCCGGTTATTCGGTTGTAGAGTTAAAGTAATCGGATATCGATTAATTACACGATCTCTTTTGGCGTTCGAATTTATTTGGTTTACAACACTCTCAAGAGGGAGAGTGAGGATCTTTATTATATTTTTGGTATTTTTGCAAACACTTTAGGAAAAGTGTTTAATATTTTTGATTTTTACTTTTTATATAAGAAAATAATAAAAGTAAGGTTTTTCAAAACACAATTTTAAAAACGAAAACCAAAATTCACTTCAAAACCTTCCCCGGCAGCGGCGCCAAAATTTGATTCATTAAAAATCAATATATATATTATATGGTATATATTCTCTCCAAGGAAATCCAAAGGAAATACGGATAACCCGAGGTCGTATAGTCCGTGTGAAGGTGTGAATGGAAATTCGATTTCCGTTTCGCAAAACGCGCAGTGAAAAGTGATAAAAGTGATAATATGATGAATTATACTAAAGGTAAGAAAATAAAGACACAAATAAGCACGAAAGCAAGTTAAGCATATAATTGAGGCACATGTAATCTAAAAACGTAAAAACGAATTAAGAAACGTAAAATAAAACGTCACGTAACAACTAAAAACGTAAAAGTTAAGCAAATCTAATCCTAAGGGGGCAATTTAAAATTTTCTAACCTAAAAATAATAAAAGAAAAATTTTAGAAAAAGAAAATTATTATTTTTGACTTTTTATTTTTTATTAAGAATTAAAAACTATTTTTGAATTTTTATTTAATTAAAGAAAATTAAACTATATATGAATTAAAAGATTTAATCTAAAAATTTAATTTTTTTTAAATCTTACTAAACTAAAAACTAATTTTAAAAATAAAATCAGAAACTATTTTTGTCTTGTTGTGATTTATTTTGAAATTAAAAATTGATTTAAAATTCTAAATTATATTTAAAAATTAAAAGAAATAGCAAATGACTGAGAAAAATTATGAAATTTTTATGAGAATCCTAAAATAATATTTGGAATCTAGGAAAAATAAGAAAAATAGAAAAATAAGCTGAAAAGTGATAAATGGCCTAATAAGCAGTTTGTATAAGTGCTTATTAATAAGCACTTACACCCAAAACTTATGAAACTTGCACAAAATATTCTCAGTACACAAATAAGCTCAAAATCATTCAAATCAGACCAGTGTTTGCTCAGATATTCTCAAATGATGCAACTAGCAGTTTTGTTAAGCACTTTGAATGAGCAAATAAGCACAAGCATAATCCAAAAAGCTCAGAACCATGAAAAATACTAAATCACACTAAGAGAAGCTCAAATAAAGTAGACAAGCTCAGTATACAAGCTAGAATAAACTTATGCAACTCAAATAAAAATTCCGCAAAACTAATGTATAAGCCCTACTTTAAGCACTAATTAAGCAGTCCTAATAAGCTTGAATCTAGAATATTATGGGGGCAAAAGGTCAATAGCACTACTGAGTATCTAAATCCACCAAAAGCCATATCACAACTATCCAATTGCTAGCCTAATTGAAGGCTCAAACAGGTCCCTGAGCACACTTCTTATCTGCACTACTATTATACCTCTGACTTTTTAATTTCAAATGAACTTTGAATAACATGAACTTTAACCCACTGANTAAATTTGAAGAATCATGAAGATGGTTAGCACATTGATTTCAGGGGAAGTATTTTATCATGTGTTTTAATCATTTGATGTTCATGCACCACTCAAGGGGAAGTTTCTACTGTTTATATTTGTTCTCTATTTGTTAATAACAAAAAGGGGAAGAAATCTTGGAGTGGCATAGCATAGTTTAAGGGGAAGACAAGATTGTTTCATTCATGGTGAGATTTAATTATCTCAATTTCTCTACTTCATCTAGGGAAGTTCATACAAGATTCGTGTTTGTTTTATTACCATCAAATAGGGGAAGATTGTTGGGTATTATAGATTTGATGATACAAAACAAGAAGAATGAAACATGAAGGGCTTGAAGTGACAAGAAGGGAAACTACAAAAAGATGGAGGATTTGGAAGATTCTAAAAGAATATTTAGTTTCCTAATTGTATTATAATTGTCTTTCTTGTAAACCCTAATCCTCTAGTATATAAAGAGGACATGGGTCATTAGTTTTATTGTACGTACAAGATGTAAACACCAAAGGTGTGTGTGTGGGAACCTAGGCGTAGAGATTTGGGAAAACGCCTAGGGTTTAGTTGTTTAGTTGGTTAGTACAGCCTCAAGGTCGTTCTACCTTGATCAAGTAGGATTGGGGCTGTAGATGATTATATTAGAGATGATAATGAATAAACCTTGATATCAATAACATATGAAGTTTACTTATTCCGTTGCGTATCAATTCATGTTTGTGATATGTGTTTATTCACATATCTTTTATTCACCATTATTAGACTATTATAGACCAAAAACTAACGTTCAAAGCCAAAGATATAGTGTTTTTGTGTTTATGACTGTGCAGGTAAGGATATTGCAAAAACATCATGAAAAGCAACCTAAAAGCCCAAAAC
>LBNU01007498.1:37431-113668 GCA_014162995.1 Artemisia annua
GGACTCGTTATGGTCATTACGAGTTCCAAGTAATGCCGTTTGGATTAACTAACGCACCAGCGGTATTTATGGATCTCATGAATCGGGTGTGCAAGCCGTACTTGGAAAAATTTGTAATTGTGTTCATTGACGACATACTAATCTACTCTAAAAGCAAAGAAGAGCACGAAGAACACCTCAAGATGATTTTAGAATTGCTCAAGAACGAGAAGTTGTATGCAAAGTTTTCTAAGTGCAATTTTTGATACGAAAAGTACAATTTCTGGGGCACGTAATTGATAGTCAAGGATTGCATGTTGATCCCGCTAAGATCGAGGCTATCAAGGATTGGGAAACACCTAAGACTCCCACTGAGATTCGTCAATTCCTAGGTCTTGCTGGTTATTATAGAAGATTCATCGAAGGTTTCTCTAAGATAGTAAGCCTTTGACCAAGTTGACGCAGAAGAACCAGAAGTACGAGTGGGGAGAGAAACAAGAATCTGCCTTTCAGTTGTTGAAACAGAAACTTTGCAGTGCGCCAATTTTGGCATTGCCCGAAGGAATTGAAAACTTTGTAGTTTATTGTGATGCTTCGCACAAAGGACATGGGGCCGTACTTATGCAAAAGGATAAGGTTATATCTTACGCCTCTCGACAACTCAAAGTTCATGAGAAGAATTACACAACTCATGACTTAGAGTTAGGAGCGGTTGTCTTTGCACTAAAGATTTGGAGACATTACCTTTATTTTTTTTTTGGGTAAAAGGGTTAATTCACCCCGGCAAAATATATTATCCAAAAAAAAAGTTTATTGTAATGCTTCGCACAAAGTACTTGGGGCCGTACTTATGCAAAAGGATAAGGTTATATCTTACGCCTCTCGACAACTCAAAGTTCATGAGAAGAATTACACAACTCATGACTTAGAGTTAGGAGCGGTTGTCTTTGCACTAAAGATTTAGAGACATTACCTTTATGGTACTAAGTGTACGGTATACACGGATCACAAAAGTCTTCAACACATCTTAGATCAGAAAGAGCTTAATATGAGACAACGACGTTGGTTGGAATTGCTCAGTGATTATGATTGCGAGATTCGATACCATCCAGGCAAAGCAAACGTAGTGGCAGATGCTCTTAGCAGGAAGGAGCGGCTTAAACCCCTAACAGTAAGATCATTGGGTATGACAATTTGTTCACCTCTCCCATCCAAAATTCTTGAGGTTCAAACCGAAGCACTTAAGGCAGAGAATCGACCAAGGGAGAATCTCCATGGTATGCCAGAAAGTAAGAATGGTTTTACAAAAAGAACAGATGGGACGTTATGCTTCAAAGATAGAAGTTGGATACCACATTTTGGTGGACTACGAGATTTGATCATGCACGAATCGCACTAGTCAAAGTATTCCATACACCCAGGTTCTGATAAGATGTATCAAGATCTTAAGAAGCTTTACTGGTGGCCTAACATGAAGGCTGACATCGCTACTTATGTCAGCAAATGTCTTACTTGTTCCAAAGTTAAGGCCGAATACCAAAAGCCATCTGGATTACTACAACAACCAGAGATTCCTCAATGGAAATGGGAGCGTACTACTATGGATTTCATCACTAAACTTCCTAGAACGCCGAGCGGACACGATGCGATTTGGGTGATCGTTGATCGTCTCACCAAATCAGCTCACTTCATACCCATTAAAGAAACCTACAAGATGGATAAGTTAACCAAAATCTACATCAAGGAGGTAGTAACAAGACATGGTGTACCGGTTTCGATTATTTTAGATCGGGATAGTCGATTCACTTCAAGATTTTGGGAATCACTTAACGATGCCTTTGGAACCCGCCTTGACATGAGCACGGCCTATCATCCTCAAACCGATGGTTAGAATGAGAGGACCATCCAAACACTAGAAGACATGCTCCGTGCCTGTGTGATTGGTTTCGGGAACAGCTGGGATGATCATTTGCCGTTGATTGAGTTTTCCTACAACAATAGCTATCACACAAGCATAAAGGCCGCACCATTCGAAGTACTCTACGGGAGAAAGTGCCGGTCACCTGTCTGTTGGGCCGAATTCGGCGACGCCCAACTTACTGGTCCGGAAATTGTTCACGAAACAACCGAGAAGATTGTCCAGATTCGGAATAGACTGAAAGCCACGAGAGATCGTCAAAAGAGCTACGCCGATGTTAGGCGTAAGCCAGTGGAGTTCAGTGTTGGCGACATGGTAATGTTGAAAGTATCGCCTTGGAAAGGGGTTATACGATTTGGGAAACGCGGAAAGTTAAACCCCAGGTACATTGGACCATTTAAGATTCTAGCTAGAGTCGGCCCAGTGGCCTACAGACTTGAGCTTCAACCAGAGCTCAGCAGTGTGCACAATACGTTTCACGTTTCCAACCTTAAGAAGTGTTTAGCCGACGAATCCCTCATCATTCCATTAGAAGAGATTCAACTCGATGACAAGCTTAACTTCATCGAAGAGCCCGTAGAAATTATGGATCATGATGTTAAGCAATTGAAACATAGTAGAATTCNAGTTAAACCCCAGGTACATTGGACCATTTAAGATTCTAGCTAGAGTTGGCCCAGTGGCCTACGGAGTTGAGCTTCAACCAGAGCTCAGCAGTGTGCACAATACGTTTCACGTTTCCAACCTTAAGAAGTGTTTAGCCGACGAATCCCTCATCATTCCATTAGAAGAGATTCAACTCGATGACAAGCTTAACTTCATCGAAGAGCCCGTAGAAATTATGGATCATGATGTTAAGCAATTGAAACATAGTAGAATTCCTATCGTCATGGTTCGCTGGAATTCTCAACGAGGTCCCGAGTTCACTTGGGAGCGAGAAGACCAAATCCGTCAAAAGTATCCGCTCCTCTTCACTGACACCACTCCAACGACTAACACTGATTGAATCTCGTGGACGAGATTCCTTTTATGGGTGGTAGACTATGACAACCCGCCATTTTTCAGGTCAATACTATTTGCTAAACTTGAACTATTTATTTTGAAATTTACTTGAGAATGATTTACATACAACTTTTTAAGTTAAATCGCGTAACCTCGAAACACCCTATGGTGCACTACAACACTGGACCAAATTTTGTTCTACATATTTTTAGTACATTGACATATTTACAAGACTCATTTCATTGCAAGTGCATATTTATTTATTTCAATTAATTAAGTAAATAAAGGCTTTTCAATTCATACGCATGAACAATGTGCCCAATACTCCAACTAAAAAAATTTTACACATATTAGAGTGTCACAAAAATTCACTAAATATTTTATTTCACCCTTTGGTATTTATTTTATTATAAGTACATAAATGATACATAATTACTTTAAATTTATTCATTACTAGACAATACATTTAAATACCCAATGCCTACTCAAAATACCTTGTACAAGTTATTCACAACTACTTGTATTTTATTCTTAACATATAATATTTACCTTATACATTATCTACCTATTTTTACTAATAAAAACACCAAATATATATATGAAACTAGAGAATTGAGATCAAACTAATCTAGTTTGGGGACAAGTTCTTACATGAGGCATGGCCTCCTTCCCTTCTTCCCCTAAAATCAGCCGATCAAACACCCTCTTCCATACCTTTTGAAAATTTATTTCACCTAAAATGTACTAATAAGTATTATAAAATAAAAATATCTAGTCATTTTTGCTATAAAGGGATAAGAAGACTTGCACACATTTTTCTTAACTTACTAAAACTCAAAACCTTCCTACTTACTCTCCTGATGTTCGAATAGGGTAGAAACAAAAAGAGAAAAATTGTGGTTTGATTATTTAAGGGCTTACAAGGCTTATTTGGGTTAATATATATATGTATACTTGGTAATTTGGAGTACTTTTGGGTTCACATTGTCTTGCTACTACACTTAATCCATCTTGATCAAGTAAGCCTAAAACTAATTTTTATAACTTTCCTTATGCATTTTATACTTGATCTATACTTTGTTTCATGCTAAAATGTTTAAAACTTCATGTTTTTCATGCTAGTTCAAGTACATATACCAAGTTATCACTTTGTACATGTTGATAAAGTTTTACATTCACAATGATCTTTTAACAAAAGGTTATGTTTTAAACAAGTTTTTATTACAAGTAAACTAGTAGTAAAAATCTCTACAAGAAGATGAAGATGAAAACATTATATACATATATATATGTTAGTAAACTTGTAATTTTAAACATCCTTGATGATCATTTACATGGACCCTTGAATATTGCTAAGTTAGTATTAGATCACTATTGTTATGTTGAGAAATTGGGTGAACTAGGACTAGATTTGGAGTTGTGGTTAAGTGGTTATATTAAATAGAACACTAGGAAATATAGTTGACACTTTTAACAACAAATCTGTCCCATTCGAATTCCTACAGAAAAATCAGTAACTCAGTGGCCACCTTAGGCTAGAAATATAGAAAATAGACTTAATAATGAAAACATAGCCGCTTGAATGAGTTAAAACGGACTTATAACGAAAAAGATATGCTATTTTCAAGTTAAACGACGAAAATGACTATTTTCTGAAAGTAACACCTTCTGTCCGAAAATTGGAGGGTGAAAACTGAGATGTAAATGATGTCTAGACTAGCCGAGACCTTGAAAAGCCTAGAGTATACTTGAATTCCTTCGCGAGGATATATAAAACATGAGAAACGGAGCTAAGACGAGAAAGATATGGCCTAATGAAGTTGCGGCAAAATATATGCATATGACAGCTTTTATTTTTGCTATCATAAAGCTGATGGAAAATTTTAATGTAAAATTTTGGACACTTTAGGGTGTACTTTGACCAAAATAACGTAAACAAAAATGGTAGAGCATTACGTATACTTATTAGGTGCGTTAGAGATTTTCCAAGTACTTATTGACAATACGACTAAGGTTTGGTCACGAGATTAACAAGTTACGTTTTCTAAAAAGGATGATTTTCTAAATAAAAGATCACATTGGTATAGCTACATTTTGATGACAAATTTTACAACAACATGTACAAGTGATAATGTAGTGTATGACTTGCATGCTTGGCCTTGCTTTCAAAACTAAGACTTATGCATTATTTTAGGTCGCGATTAGAATTATCGGACTTTACTTACCAATTACCAATTTGCTAATCGGGATTTGCTTTTGCTAAGGTGAGTTTCATAGCCCCGAACTTTTACATTGTTTACATTTTTAAACCCTCGGGGTGGGAATATAACGCTTGTTTTTACATACGGACGCAAGTACTAAAACTGTTACTTTGCCTAAGTTACCGCATGCCATTAAAGTCCCCTACGAATCATGAACCGTTAATTACTTGTAAGCGCGGATGTTATGAATAGATCTATTTGGGTTGACACCCCGTCCGAGTTGGTCGCGCCAACCTGTCAAACGGACGCATATCATTCGGATTATTTCCGAGTGTCTGGCAAACACTTATTTAGGGGCACTGATTACTATGCTTGATTGCATACCATTACGTCGAGCTTCGGGGTCATGAGCTTAGGCACTGTATATACTATTTTTGGCTGTGACATTATATTCGTTGTATTGTCTTGCTATTGAAATCTTGTGGTCCGCAATACTATTTATTTAAACCTATGATTCTCACCAACATTATTTGTTGACCCTTTTAGCGTATATTCTCAGGTAACTAAGGGGTAGTGATACACCTTTTGTATGGAAGCGCATCGAGTCACATTTTGGAAGCACATCATGATGAAGATTTCTTTGCATTACTTAGCGTTTGGTTATGTATTAAAATCTTACATTTTGATGGTGAAACTCTGAAACTTAATGCTTTTGTAAACTCTCATGTTTAAATCAAACGCTTGTTTTAAAATGACTCACTTAGAGGTCATTCTTTATTTCCTTGTACTTTGTATTCCATGAACGTCACTCCCTCGGAATTCCATTCCGCTGCGACCGGATTTTGGGGGTGTGACAGATGATCTCAATGGTATCATCACATTGCCCAATCCAGAAATTCATAAACATCTCTCAACAATGGGGGATGATACATCTTACAAAAAGGTTACTTTCAAAAAGGGATGTTTTTGCCCCCATTGGAGATTTTTCATTCATACTCTGGTTTGTTTAGCTACAAATAGGACTTTTAACTTTTCAAAGTTTATTTTTAACAGTATGAAAGGCAATGTAAAGAGTCCATATAAATTTTTAATGTATCCAAGGTTTGTGCAAGCAGTGCTAAATGAATTTCCACTGCAACCCCACAAAAGAATTTACAAAACCCCCTGTCTTAAGCCAAAAGTTTTTCAAAATATGGATAAGGCTTCAGATGGATGGAATGGGGAATTTAAATCACTTTTTCCTGAGATGCTTGCTAAGATTGCACAGGTACAGGGTGAAGGTGCAGCAATCCTAGTTGTACCTCAACACACACCCACTATTACAGTTCCACCTATCCATTACACCCCACCAGTTACTCACACATATGAGAGAAGGCAAAAACAGCCAACTCCTCCTATTACAACATTGCATGTCCCTGAATCTTTTGGTTTAGGAACAAGCAGTGGTGGTTCCATTCTTCAACCTAGTCCAACTAGGGTAGAGACTGAACCAATGCCCCATGATTCACCTCTCCCAACAGGTAACACAGTTGGAAGTGTTGAGGGCAGTGGGCAACCTATTGAATAGATGGAACTTTGTACCAAGTTAGCAAGACAGGTTGAATCTTTGGAGAAGGATCTGGCACAGACAAAGGAGCAACATGCTAAAGATCTTAAAAGTATGCAAGCTGAGATTCAGACCTTGAAGGAAGAAATGCAGGGGTTAAAGAAGAAAAGAACTGAAAAGATTGTAATCTCATCTCCTTCCTCACCTCATGATGCTGACTCAGAAGATTTTAGTGCAGATATGAGTAATTCTCCCAAACAGGGGAGGAAANCCTATTGAATAGATGGAACTTTGTACCAAGTTAGCAAGACAGGTTGAATCTTTGGAGAAGGATCTGGCACAGACAAAGGAGCAACATGCTAAAGATCTTAAAAGTATGCAAGCTGAGATTCAGACCTTGAAGGAAGAAATGCAGGGGTTAAAGAAGAAAAGAACTGAAAAGATTGTAATCTCATCTCCTTCCTCACCTCATGATGCTGACTCAGAAGATTTTAGTGCAGATATGAGTAATTCTCCCAAACAGGGGAGGAAAACAGATGCTGAGTCTAAGGGGAGAAAAATAGATTTGGAAGATGAAGATGATGATGATTTGGATTTTGGCATCTCAGACTTGAGATTTGATGAACCAGTAAATGATGATCCAACTGAGTTAGTAGATTCAGATGTTCAGATCATACCTGAACATATTTTTGATACAGCTACAAGTCAAGCACAACAAGCTGTTTTCACTGCAGAGCAAGTTTTCCACTACTGATATTTCCACTGGTGTTCAGATAGTTTCCACTGCAGGTCAGAATGTTTCCACAGCAGAAGAAGAAATTGAAAGAATTGAAAGAATTAGAAAGGAGAAAGGAAAAGCAGTTATGACAAGTGAATAAACTGAGCAACCAAGGAAGATTTCAGCAAGAGAACAAGCTCAGATAGACCATGATGCTGAAGTTTCAAGAAAAATACTAGAGGATGAAGCTGCAAACAAGAAAAGACAAGACGAGTTAGACATTGCAAGCTTCATGGAGGTTGAAAGGTTGAACAAATTGGAAACAGCTGCTCCTATTCCAATTTCCACTGTTCCACCTACAGTCTTCAAAGAGAAAACTGCAGAGTTCACATATGTGCCAACTGAAGATGAAATTCAGTGGATGATTGATAATGATCCAGTTATCAAGAAGAAGGCTATTGAACGAATTGTAGATACGACTTTAACTGAAGAACAAAGGTCAGCTCAACTATCGGATTTTATTTTAATGAAGAATGAACAAGCACTTCAAGAGGTAATAGGTAAAGTCAGAAAAGGTCAAAAGAAGGAAAGACAACCAACAAAGGCACAGGTTATTGCAGAGATGAAGACTTATTGTTGTCATGTTGGTAGTTGGAAAAGGTCTCAGTTCAAAGATATGTCACATGATCAGATTGAAGGGATCTATTACAGAGTCAAGAGACAAGATAGTGATTTTATCCCAATGAATTCTGAAGAGGAAGAAAGAAGATTTACTAAGTTCAAAAGGAAAGCTACAGCTTCTGAAGAGCAAACCACTAAGAAGACAAGATTTGCTCAAGAACAAGAATTCCAATCTGAGAAACTCACAGAAGATCAACTGAGTGCCATGATAGTGATAGAAGAAGAAGACTTTTACAAGATCCACTACAAGTCAGACATCCTATTGTTGATTGGGAAGTTTACATAGCTAACAATTTTTCTTCAACATGGAAGATTACAAGATTAGGTGGTGAAACTTCATCCTTCATTCAGTTTCAAGATCTGATTAAAGCATGTGATAGAAATGATCTTGATATGCTTTGGAAGTTGGTTCAAGAAAGATTCAAGGCTGATAATCTTAAAGATGTGAAGGAAATGCAGCTATGGGTTGATCTAAGGAGACTTTATGAACATGATTCTAATGATAGGTATTGGAAGTTTGAAGCTATAGGTATGGAAACTACATGGACATATTATGATTCATGTGAGGTTCATCATGTTTCTACTAAAGCTGGAGTGGATGCATTCATGTTTGAAGAAAAGGAATATCCACTCAGAGCTGGAACTCTCACTGCAATGTTGTCAACACAAATTAGAGTTCATGAAGACACTAAGAAGGTTAGAGCTTTGATACAGAAGATACAAGATCAGTGTTCAAGAGCTATCCAGGCCTTAAGAAGAAAATGAAGTGTTTGGAAGAATTCTCCAGATCCTCACAGATGCTGATTGATTGAAGAAACTTATTGATTTGCAGAGAAATCATAAGTTTAGGGGAGGATTGTTGGGAATTATACTAACAGTTACCACGGCTAAGTATGGAGGTAACCACTGCTGAAGAATGCACTAGCAGTGGAAACACATTACCACTGCTAGTACATACCATTACCACTGCTATTAGGATAATTGTTTGTAATCGTGTATTCATAAGTATAGAATAGATCTTGTGTATATTCTATTTAGTTATGATTATAATAATCTTGTAAAGGACCCCTTGTGCTATAAAAGGAGGTCCTAGGTTAATGTTCTATATACGTATCTTTTAAAGAGCTTCAAGGTGTAACCCTAGTCATAAGCAAGATCACTCGTATTATTATCATTAATAATATTGAAGCTTGAATTTTGGTTAAACCTTTGTGTTCATTACATAACATTGTTCTCGCTTACAATACAACTCATATACAATCTTCTAAGTGTTAATAAGTAAATTCCGCGTGCTTGTTAGTATTACTCAAAGTATCACTCTAACACAAGGCGTGTGTTCAGATCCACCAGTTTCTTAGCATGTATAGCGTACTAGAGTGATAGTTTACTTAGTGAAAATGTGTTTGTGACCTTAAATTGACATACCAGGATGGTTACATTGAGTAAACATAGTAGTGGTTGGCATTTGTGGATACGTGAGCTTGTCTAAGGGTTAGTTATGTCATAAAAAAGATAATAAGGCAAAACTTTGGCTCGGGAAATTCCTATAGGCATTTCTAACCTAGTTTGTGCTTTATAAGGACCTAAGTTAAGTTAGTAAGGCATTTCTATCCTATAGGGAGTTAGTGGGAAATTTATGGGGTACTACAGTCTCCCATCCTAAAAGAAAATCTCGTCCTGAGATTTAGCTAGTGTTAGTGGGTGTAGGTGAGAATAGATGGGGATATTTAGCACGGATTTGATCCTCTCGTTCCCAAGTATATTCTGGTCCTCTCCTAGAGTCCCAGCGTACCTTGACGATAGGAATCCGGTGATGTTTTAGATTTTTGACCTCTCGGTCCATGATTTCAACTGGTTCCTCTATAAAATTGAGCTTTTTATCCAACTTAAACTCTTTCATAGGAATGATGAATGATTCATCTGATAGACACTTCTTAAGGTTAGAGACATGAAATGTATCATGTATATTACTTAGTTCATCCGGTAATTCAAGTCGGTATGCCACTGGACCAATTCTCTCAATGATCTTAAATGGTCTAATGTATCTTGGACTAAGCTTTCCCAGCTTTCTAAGATGAAAGACACCTTTCCTAGGTGAAACTTTCAACATAACCCTTTCTCCGACTTGGAATTCTAAAGGCTTACATCTATTATCGGCATAACTCTTTTGCCGATCCCTAGCGGCATGTAATCGTTTCCGTATTTGAACTATTTTCTCATTTGTCTCATGAATTTTCTCTGGACCCGTAAGTTGTACTTCTCCAACTTCGGCCTAGCAGACCGAAGATCTGCATTTCTCCCGTAAAGTGCCTCATACGGTGCTGCCTTAATACTAGCGTGATAACTATTGTTATACGAGAATTCTACCAATGGTAAGTGTTTCTCCCATCCTTTTCCAAAATCTATTACACATGCTCGAAGCATATCCTTAAGAGTTTGGATAGTTCTCTCACTTTGATCATCGGTTTGAGGATGATATGCCGTACTAATGTCTATCTGAGTACCTAAGGCACGTTGCATAGATTGCCAAAATCTAGATGTGAAACGAGAGTCACGATCCGATATGATTGATATTGGCACTCCATGTCGGGAAACTATTTCCTTGAGGTACAACCTAGCAAGGGTTTCCATATCATCCGTTTCTCGTATAGGAATGAAATGAGCGGATTTCGTAAGGCGATCAACTATTACCCAAATAGTATCATGCCCATTAGATGTTCTAGGTAGTTTTGTGATAAAATCCATCGTAATTCTTTCCCACTTCCGAATGGGAATCTCAGGCTGTACCAATAAGCCGGATGGCTTTTGACATTCAGCCTTTACCTTAGAACATGTTAAACACTTGGCCACATATCTAGCAATAGATGCTTTCATGTCAGGCCACCAATAGTGTTTCTTCAGATCCTGATACATCTTGTCAAAACCTGGATGGATGGAGTACTTAGTTTTATGGGACTCGTGCATTATTAAATTCCTTAAGTTTCCATGATGTGGTAACCATCTCCGACCCTTAATACAACGAGTTCCGTCTGAACGTATCTCAAAAGCCTTATCCATCCCTCGTAAATTTTCAAGTTTACGATTTCCCTTTTCTAGGGCTTCATTTTGGGCTTTGAGTATTTGAGAAGGTAAATTCGAATGAAGAGTCATAACTAATGACCTAACTCTAAGTGGTTTGATTCGTTCCTTTCGGCTCAAAGCATCTGCTACTACGTTAGCTTTGCCAGGATGGTAACGAATCTCACAATCATAATCAACGAGTAGTTCTACCCAAGGTCTTTTTCTCATGTTTAGCTCCTTTTGATTAAGAATATGTTGTAGGCTTTTGTGATCGGAGAAAACCGTACACTTAGTGCCATACAGATAATGTCTCCATATTCTTAGAGCAAACACTGCTGCTCCTAATTCTAGATCGTGGGTAGTATAATTTTCCTCATGTGTCTTGAGTTGTCGTGATGCATAAGCGATTACCTTACCTCTTTGCATCAACACAGCTCCAAGACCTCTACGTGAAGCATCACAGTAAACGACAAAATCATCGTTTCCCTCTAGTAATGCTAAGATCGGAGCTTCACACAACTTTCTCTTCAAAAGTTGGAAAGCTATCTCTTGATCTTTTCCCCAGTCAAACTTCCTGTTTTTCTGGGTTAGCTCTGTCAAAGGTTTTGCTATTTTTGAAAATCCCTCAAAAAACCTTCGATAGTAGCCTGCTAATCCTAAAAATTGTCGTATCTCGGTAGGATTAGAGGGACACGGCCAATCTTTAACGGCTTTGATTTTCATAGGATCGACACGAAGTCCTTGTTTATCTATCAAGTGTCTGAGAAATTGCACAACACTTATCGAGAATTCACACTTAGAGAACTTTGCATAAAGTTTCTCCGTCTTAAGTAGTTCTAGGATTATTCTCAAGTGTTTAGCGTGCTTTTCCTCGTTACGAGAATAGATAATGATATCATCTATGAACACTATAACAAATTTATCCAAGTATGGTTTACACACCCGGTTCATGAGATCCATGAAAACCGCTGGTGCGTTTGTCAAACCAAATGGCATCACTTGAAATTCATTGTGTCCATACCTTGTTCTGAAAGCAGTCTTAGGGATATCCTCTTCCCTTACTCTCAGTTGATGATAACCTGATCGTAAGTCGATCTTTGAATATATACTAGATCCCAGAAGTTGATCAAATAGATCGTCTATCCTAGGTAATGGGTATCAATTTTTGATAGTAAGTTTGTTTAATCCACGATAGTCGATACACATCCTAAATGATCCATCCTTTTTCTTAACAAATAAAACCGGACCTCCCCAAGGTGATGTACTTGGGCGAATAAAACCTCGATCGGTTAATTCCTGGAGTTGTTCAGAGAGTTCCTTCATCTCTAAAGGGGCTAACCTATAGGGTGCTTGGGCTATAGGTGCCGCTCCGGGAATTAAATCTATTTGAAACTCTATTTGTCGGACAGGAGGTAAGCCAGGTAAATCCATAGGAAAAACCTCTGGGTATTCCCTGACTACAGAGATCTCATCTAGTCGTTTTTCATCTGGCTTTGTCTCTGTTACTTGAATAACAAAGACTTGACAACCTCATGAGATGTATCGTTCCGTTTTGATACACGAGATGAAGTTAAGACGAGTCTTACTTCGATCTCCTCGGATAATTAAAGTTTCATCGTTGATAGGTGGATGATTTTCTCGTCACAAAGAATCTTGGCTTGATTCTTGGACAACCAATACATTCCCACAACAACGTCAAAACTACCGAGTCTCATGGGTATAAGGTCGATTTCAAATGAATGGTTAAGTAAGGTTAGGGTACAACCCTTAAGGATGGTGTTAATACTAACTAGGTTTCCTAAGTCTAGAGGCAAACGGTATAGATACGAAACTCCTATCGGCTCCAGAATCAAAAAGTACTGTAACTAAACGATTATTTAAAAGAAACTTACCCGTAACCACGCTCGGATCTTGAGGATCGTTCCTATCCCTCAACATGTAAGCTCTACCCTAGGCACCATCAGTATTTTTATTTGGACACTTACTTGCATAATGTCCCTTCTTTCCGCAAGTATGACAAGTAACCGATACTGATGGCGGATTACCCCTAGTGACTGGTCCTTTATCCTTGCAATCCCTTGGCTGATGGCCCACCTTGTTGCATATTGTACACTTAATGAAACAAGGCCCTGTGTGATGCATAGCACATCTCCTACACAGAGGGGCTCTCCCAGCATAACCACTTCCCTCATTTGGAGTGGCGGCATAAGCTCTAGTAGCTCCTTGCCTTGGGTTTGGTTGAGGATAGGGGTCGATACGATGACTACTACCTACATTACGGGTATTACCGAAAGCTCTCCCATCATGGAACTTTCGTTTATTATCGTTAGGCATTGGCATAGAGTTGTGCTTCGTTACTTGATCCATTAACCTCAAAGTGATATTAATGGCTTCCTCTAAGGTTTGAGGTTTAGAGGCAGTAACGTTCCCTTCGATACTCCGGGGCAAACCTCCGATGAAGACTTCTATTGTCTTTTCAGTAGTTGGCACCATTGTTGGACACAAAGTTGCCAATTCCTGAAATATCCTAATATAAGTCTTTACATCGTTCCCCTTTACTCATAAGTTATATAACTCGTCTTCCATTTTCTTAATCTCCGTTCGAGGACATTATTTCTTAATCATTAGTTTCTTGAAGTCGTTCCAAGGGAACTTGTATGCCTCCTCAATACCTATTGGTTGTGCATACGAGTTCCACCAGGATAACGCTTCCTCGGTAAGTGTACCGGTAGCAAACTTAACCTAACAATCCTCAGTACAGTTACTAAGGGCAAATACTGATTCGCATCTCTCAAACCAGTAGATTAATCCTATGCCCCCTTCTGTTCCCTTAAAATTAAAGTGTTGACAGCTCATAAACTCCTTGTAGTTACTCTTCTTCACTACAGGAATTTCGGGGTTTCTAGCCATGTTGGCATCCCTAGCTCCTAGTGCTGCATCTACACTTTCAGTCACTAGTCGCTGGATGTCTTCCTGAGTCATGGCAGGTGTAGTGGGAGTAGCGGGAATAGTAGCTCTAGTACGTGCCATTCTATCGATAGGACGGGACAAGAATAGTGTCGTAGTTTATGTTCCAATTTCTTAGAACATTATCTGATACCGGGGTTAGTGAGTATAGAGGATCCTAGAACTAAAAGGGAAAATTCCTAATAAGAGTTACTATGTTCCACAGAAATTCATTTCCCCTCGTCAAAAGGCATAGTGAGATTATCCTGAGAGATTCTTGTTTTAAGATTCCTAAGTACAGGGCATGGGGTATGGGATATATAGGCAAACTATATTTCTTATACTAACTTTTCCTATATCTTACAGGGTGAATTACGCATATACTACCTATCATACTACCTAGTAAACTACTTAAATTAACTATAACCTTACTATTTTGCTCCTTTGTTATTTTTACACTCTTGTATTGCTTCTAGTAAGTCTCTTATATCAGACTTATGACTATTCTTAAGATCTTCTATGATCATTTCTATAGTGGAAAGTCTAACATGTGCAGTAACTACTTCGTCGGAGTGTCCTTCATATTTCATTTGTATCCTAAAGATTTGATCACGGGTTTTCTCTAATTCTTTCTCTAGCCTAGAGTAATCTTTTTGAATTATTATCCTACCTTTTCCTAAGTCACTTATCCCATTTTCTACTTCTTCTATACGCCCTAGAGATAACTTATCTAAATGACTAAGTATATCTTCTATTTGTTCTTCATGCCTTTCTAAAGGAGTTTTATACGAACTATTTCCTATTTCAAACCTAAGGGAAGGTGAAGGTTGTCTAATACGTAATTTCTTACGAGGAGGGGAAGCTATTTCGGGACATGGTAATCTTGGGTACTATAGTGGGGTATAGAGGGTGTAGGGGTTATGGTAGGTACTATAGGAATGTTACCACCATATGCTTGCATATACCTATCTATCCAATGAGTTATCCTCATCGTCAGTGTCTAACACTATGGTAGGATTGTTAAAGGATGACATATCTAACTGTCATTTCCGAGTAAATGCCTTAGTATAATTCTAACCTATATAACTATCTTAAAGGCAATATGGGGAGGGCAATAGGGTATCTAATCCTAGAGGCAAGTTATAGGATGCAATAATGAGTCTAATCTAATGGCAAGTCGGAAATTCTAACCTAAAGGCAAGTTAGAGGGTTTAACCTAAAGGAAAATTGGGAAGTCTAACCTAGAGGCAGGTAGGAGTGTCTTTTGGCACGGAGGACTTTTTGAAAAATTGGTTATAGTTTTAGGAAAAACCTTTTGTTCTCTATAACCAAGGCTCTGAGACCAATCTGTAACACCCCCATTTTCATAGATCGCAGCGGATTTAGAGTTGGGGTATTACTTTATGGAAGCAAAGACAAGATAATAGAAAATGACTCGAAAAGAGACGTTTTTGAAAAAGGTGTTATCATTCATTTATTCATCAGAGTTTTTGTAGTAAAAGTTATACTTTTACCAAAAGTGAGGTCCCAAAAGACTTCAGGTTATGGAAAAACTAATGAATGATAACTATTATAGACATCATTATGTCCAGTGTCACACCGTGCCAGGGTTCCTAAAGTGCTCATATACCTAGGATACATGCTTAAAATCAACACTAGGTTGAGTGAGAGTCATAGGTTTAGGGTGTGGGAAAAGGGTTGAATACAAGTTCCACAGGGTTCAGCTTAAACCCGAGGAAAAAGGTTTTAGGAAGAATTATTGCACTAAGCTCATGAAACAGCACTGACAGTCCAGGTCATGGGGGCTGCAGACCCAACCATGAGGGGACAAGTAGGATAACTTGCCAAAGTTAATCCTTTGAGGTTTCAAGATAGTACTTATTGGTTACCCGGCTGAGGTAAACCAACGGGAGTTGTCAAACTCCAATAGATCTATCAACTATACTCACGTTCACTTGCGTAAAACCCGCAAGTGATTATGGCTCATGAATTTTAGTTATGTAATGGTGGCATAATAGTATCACTTGTGCAATAACGATAGAAAATACTTGTATTTGGTTTAAAGCAAGTATCCCCCTCACAGGGTTTGTAAAGCATTTAGAGTGAAAGTTAAAAAGGTGTGAGGCTACGAAACTCACCTGGGTCTTAGGTAAGTAGGGTAGGAGTTTAGACAGCTTACTCACGTATCCTGACAGTAGTGTAGGTGTGTGTATGTCAAGTCTTTAGTCTAGGTTTTCTTAACTAATCACCCTTAGGGTTTTTATATAGGAACCAGCTCAAGGGTTGCAGAATCTAAGGGAAAGGAGGTCAAAAAGTGAAAGAGAATAGTTAAAATCGTATTCCCAGGGTACGGTACCACTAAATTTAGTGGTGTCGTGCCCTATTTAGTGGTGCCGTGACCTGCTGGTAATGGATTTTCCAGTTCTGCATGTTTTAGACTGCCAAAATGGGTAATTCTAGGGGCACTATTTGCAGCAAATCCTATTACCTCAATCCACTCAAGAATAATCACATGGTTTTCACAACCATGCACATAACTAGCAACCAACAAAAAACATGTGATAATCTATATTTAGGCTACTATTAAGCATGCATGTAATCATCTAGGAAATGTGACTTAAAATAGTCATAAAAAATGATCATCTAGAAGAATGCATGCAAGTAAATGACAATAATTAGTTAATCATAACCAAAAATTATCCAAGTTAAATGCTTGATTAATAACCAATTTTGGGTGGTAAAACGATAAGACATACCGCAAAACTTTGTCTATGCCAAGATCATCCAAAGTTAGTGTTACATTAGATATTAATTAGTTTAGTAATACTAATGTTAATAAAAATACTTAAATAATGTCTTAATTTCATGACTTTCCTAACTTCTTCAACATTTTACCGATGCCCTTGATTGCTTTCCCGAGTGACTTGAATCCTCCAACGGCTTTCTCGTGCATTTCCACTTGCCGATTGTACATCACGATTTATCTTCGCATCACCCTTGTCAAGTTAGTTCCACTAAAGTCAATGTCGGTTGTTGTTTTGAAAGTGGATAGATTAAGGTCACAAAAATATTTTTCGGGTGAAGGAGTTTGAGCACGAGATGTCACTTCTTTATTCATTTCAACGTCATCCTCATTCAAAGGTTGTGATGATGATCCATGATGAAGAGAGGACGAGGAGAAGGTAGCATCAGAGGTGGATTTACGAGCCCGTTTTACCCCTTTGTCACTACGTTGCTTAGTGCAATGTTGTGGACCTCCTAGGGGTTTCATGATGGGGTCGACCAAAAGATATTCGGTATTAAGAAGATGTGGAAAGTTTGTCATGAACCAACGAAAGAGACGAGTAAGCAACATTCCATAGGGCATGAGCTTATCGTAACGACCACGAACATTGGCCATACTCTTTGCCATATAGTAAGCAAGGTTGTATGGTTCCTCGTTACTAAGACAAAAGAGCATATGAGCCAAGCTCGCCGGAACATGATCTCGGTTACCCAAGAGAGAGGACATTTTCTCGAAGAAGGAGTTCCAATTTTGAGATCAGGAAGAACTTCTTTAAGATAGATACAGTTAGGGTCAAGGTGGACTATTGTGCCATCACGCTTTTGATGCGTATGGACGACCCGACGAATGGAGACATGTTGTTTGATGGTTTCGAGATCAGGAAGTTCGGTGAGATAAGGACCTTCTTTCTCAATATGATAAAATAAAGAGTCCAAGGTATGGTCTTCGGTGTATGCACACTGACCAACGGAAGGAATACCAAGGATATCACCAAATTCGGTGATGGACAACGTGATTTTTTGGTTTTGGATCCAAAAATCAAGAAAGACATTACCTTCAGTATCACTAAAGGTACGGACACGACTGTAAAACTCAAGAATGAACAAAGGAAAAACTTGATCATTTATTTTATATATAAATTTAAAGTCGATTGTTGGAAAGCACACATTAATGCTATCCAACGGAACAAAATAGGCATCGACAACACGTCCTTCGTGCATAGATCGTTGTTGGACTTTACGGAGATGAGCTTTTTGCTCATCGGGGATGTTTGGGTCTTCAAGAAGTGGAGGAATGTAGTGTTTGGTATCTTGATAGTCATTACGAGGCATTGTTAGCAATAAAAGAAAATAATGTTACATAAGTATAAAAGTTTATTTATATTTGCGTTATTAATGATGACTTCTCTAGTGTATGCCTAAATGCAAACAATGTGAAGGCGCGGTAATTTCGACTCTAATATAAAACTAATGAAATTACCCAAATGCTCCTAACTTCGCTCTTGCTCAATCAAATATGTCAAGTAATACATATTAGTTATGTATTTCGACCCATATTTGTGAGGTCATGTATGCATGCAAAAACGTTTTTGGTTTATATCAACAATGCAAGAAAAGTTATTTCATGAACCTAGTCGTGTGAACTTTTTTGAAAAATAATAAAATTGGGGTGTTTGGCAAATGCGTCAACTTGGCGCCAAAACATTTTTAAGGTTGAAAAGCTTAAGTTCTAATCACTTCTAATCAAATTTAAAGTATCCTAGACATGAATCCACTAAAGATATTTAATCTAATTCGAATTTTGGTAGCAAAATTCAGACCTAGGGTTAGTAATATAAGTGGGTTCATGCAAATCCTATGTTTAGGGAATCATATTGGTTCTATATTGTCTACTCCTAGTCCTAATTGCATAATAATTCAATCAATTTTGAAAAGCCCCAATTCGAATTTATGATTATGAACAAACCCTAGAATCAAATTAAAATGAAATGGGTTCAATTGACTTACAATTAGTGTTGAGTATGATGTAGTGGTTGATTATCTTTAATTCCAATGCCTCGATCTTGATTAATAAGTGTGTAATTGAGTTTTGACGACTTATTTAGTGAGACTTTTCGAGACGAGGATAGAATTTATACCTAATAAATTATTATGACATGAGAAACTAGACTTGATTATGAATGATGACATTAGACATTACGAGAAAATGAGAGATAGTCATAAGAGAGATTCGCGGAATGACTTCAATATTTCCAGTGAAATATTTGGATAGTCATGAGTGGTTTTCGAGAATAAATCCATTAGGATTCTAATGAAGGGAATGAATTGTAATGAGATGACTTTAATATTTCCAATGAATTACGTAAATAGTCATTAGAGGGTTAAGAATAGAGTGTCAACGATGTTGTTAAATGAGTATTCCTTTTCGAAAGAAATGTTTCCTCATTGAACATCATAGTGACAGAGATGGTAACGTATCATGAAGTGTTAAATACACGAACTTATCATGGAGTTTTTATTCAAGTCAATCTCTTCTTGTTGTAGTGCATCATGGGAATAACGTAATGGAGATATCATTGGAAGATTAGAGCTTGTCTCATCTATAGTGCTTAATTTCATGCCTTTCCAGCGCTTGCGTAATCGGCTTCGGTCGTGGAGATAGTAAAAGTTTTTTGTTTCTTGGTAAACCAAGAAGTTTAGAGACAACCCATGAAGGTACAAACATAACTTGTACATTATCAATCCACACAATCTCCCACACTATCAAAGTTAGAGTTAAATCATGATCTTTACACTAATCTCCTTGGGATCGCGCAGTTCCCAAATGCATAATGCCTTGAATACATCGGATGATGCATTCAACCATTTTCAAGATAAGAATTTTTGAAATCTTCTTACACACGGACCCAAAGGTGGACATTAAACATGATTTCAGGCCTACTTGCCGAGAGATAGATAAAATTATCATGTCCTAATAACTAGATATTATCCGCATACTCACTTCCAACATCTTCCGTGAGCTTCATCTCCGCGGATAAGGATGTAATTGTTTGTAAGGATAGTATCAGGTAAGCTTTACTTATAGAGGGATATTATATGTATATTAGTATACTTACATACAAGAAAATACAATTAGCAACTACTATTATATGAGGACTAAAGAAATAGTTTTAATTCACCCATCATGTTCTTCTCAATCTTGTCACGCATGATCTTAAGTCGATCATTGTATATTTTAGGACAAGATGAGTCTAATATAGTGTTGTCCACATATATTTTGAACAATGAGGTAATGTGAATTTTATTTCTTCATGAAAAGTGCGTTATCAACCATTCTCATGGTATACTCATGTTTAAAACATAATATGGTTTTGTAAATTAACAAATCATGGATATTTTACTACGTATGTCTCCTTGTTGATTGAAACCATTTAAACATGCACTTTTCATGTCCTTTATACTAATACAAGCAAAGTAAGATTTCAAGAAAACTATATGCACAACTAATCACGTAGAGAGGGCGTTTTGAGAAAACTTACCTTGGCCTATGATGTTGTGATCGTTATTATTCTTAGAGAGATGAGATTAAGCTTGAATTATCCGTCACCATTTGTGCATCCATTGAATAGATCCTTTGTCGGATTTCAAGTTGATTCTCAAGCCTAACTATCTAGTAAGATAAGACTCAAACATTTGGTCCCCAATATCTCATGGGTCCAAAGTTGTTAGTGTTGAACATCTCATGCATTTCATGCATTTGGTTTGGATGTTGAAATGGAGGACAAATTTCCCATGGTAGATAACTTTGTTGTTGACGGTTGTTCCAAGTTACGGGATAGTTACTTGGATAACTTTGTCTCATAAAGTTACCTCTCGGTAGAGGAGTTCTAAGCCGAGATTTGGGAACATTTGTATGTCTAGGTGGAGGAGTCTTTGATCAAGTATCATGTTTAATAGATCAATCCATGGAGGTTGACACAGGTTTATAAAATCTTTTTATTCCCTTTTTAGTAGCCACATGTATTTCAACATTATTGACTACTATGTGACTTGTCTTATGACTTAAGTTATTTTTTAAGATTGACCCAGTTCTAACTTTAACAGGTGATGGTACCACGGTACCACTATTTTCAGTGGTGCCTTTACCAACACTTGAGGTGCCGTCATCTGCTAGATTAGCTTCACCAGATTTTACAAATTTAACTTGCTTAATTTCACTAATAGATGCCTTATTTGGGTCAAATCCTAAACATGTTCCGGTATTTCCACTAACCCTAACATTTTCAAGCATGTCATTATGTACCTTAGTCCCTTTTTCAAACTTAACGATCCTAATGGCATTTTCCTTGAGTTTATCATTTTCTATTTGAAGATCTATACATGACTTACATCCAACTTGTATTTCAAGTTCATGCAAGGTTGCTTTTAATGTTTTGTTTCTAGTTATGATTTTACTACTTACTTCACATAATTTGTTATATTCATCATACGGCATATTATAATATATTGACGAATTATCATCACTATAATAAGAAGAGTCATAATGTACCTCCTTTGAAGCTTGAGCCATAAGACATGTTTCATCATGGGGCTTCTCCTCTTCTTCTTCACCACTATCACTCCAAGAACCTCCTATAAAGGCTCTTTGGTTGTTTGATCTTGGTGGTTTCAGGCATTCTCCAATAAGATGATTAGGATCACCACATCTAAAACATTTCCTATCACTCTTCCTTTCTTATCATCTTGGTTCTTAGAAAATGACTTCTTTTCGTCACGAGGTTGCCTAGTAAATCTATCTCTTCTTCTAAAGAACTTCTTAAAGTTTCTAACCGCTAGTGCATACTCTTCATCTTCACTATCGCCATATGAGCTATCCTCATCACTAGATTCTTTCTTAGCTTTTAATGTTAGATATCTAATTTTCTCACTTTTGCCTTTGACAATGTCGGAATCATTCTTGATTATCATTTCATGAACCTTCAAATTTCCTATAAGTTCATCAAGTGATAATGTTGCCAAATTCTTTGATTCTTCAATGGCGGTAACTTTGCTCTCGATTTGGGATGTAGAGCCCTAAGAAACTTCCTAACATAGTTCTTGCTAGAGTAACCTTCATCAAGAGCTTTAAGACTAGTAATAATAGTATTAAATCTGGCAAATGCACTATCTATGGTTTCACCTTCCGGAACGGAAAATTTTTCATATTGTTGAACAAGAAGATCAATTTTGTTCTCTTTGACTTGATTATTACTTGATGAGTGACTAGTAAAGTTTTTCAAATTTCTTTTGCCATATTACACATGAAAATTCTTTCAAGCTCCTTTTTCGGCAAAGCATTGTAAAGTACCATTTTAGCCTCATCATTTTTGGCTAATTTTCTTTTAAGATTATCACTTTGTTGATCATATGGAACAATATGATCCTTTTTAGTAATTGGATCTTTCTCAATAGGTTTAAAGTCACCATCGGTAATAACATGCCAAAGATCAATATCTTTTGATTTCACATACGTTTCGAATCTTGTTTTCCAATAAATAAAACAATTGGTTTCAAACAGTGGTGGTCTTTGCATAGATTTTCCTTCTTGATATTTATCGTAATCTATTGATCGATTCAGGTTTTAAAATACAATTTACTTTAAAATCTTGCCTGACGTGGCTTCTGATACCAATTGTGGGAAACAAGAAGGGGGGTTGAATAGTTTACCGACTTGTTTTCTTTAGTTATAAAAATTTCGTTGGTTTAAATTTAGATTCGATTGTCAATGAAATCAATAAACACCAATATGAACACAACTCTATACTAACACAAGCAAGCAATAAGTATGTAAAGACAAGGGACAGAAGGATCAAACCAAGAAAACGAGATTTATAGTGGTTCGGTCACGAAACTCTTCTTCGCCCTACTCCACTCCCCGAGTATCCAACTCGAGAGTTCTAAGCACTATATCAACAAAGCTCCCTTCAGGCGGAGAAAACCGTACAACGTCGCTTACACAATGTACACGATCAACACGATTCTTACACAATGTACACGATCCTTACACAATTCAAATGATCTTCACAATCTACTCTTGATCCACTTGATCAACACAATATTACACAAGACTCAAGAGATCCTAACAAGATCACAATGATCAACATACTAACTATGAAACACTAATACGCTTGATGTATGTCAAGATACAATCAAGTAAACAACTTGTAATGCATGTTCACTACATAATGACACCAACACTTTGTATCTTCTTGATACTTTGTGTTCTTATCTTGACAAGTAGAGGTATGTAGGTGATCTTTGGTTGGATGAAAGGATCACTCTATAAACAAAAGAAAACTAACTAATGATCAAAGGAGAGTTTAGGTGATACAGGATTTGATAACAGAAAACTAAGTGTGTAAAAGGATAAGTGAAACTTGGGAAATGAGGTGGTATTTATAGGAAATGAAAATTTGTCCGTTATAGGTACACGACACCACTAATTGTCACACGGTACCACTAAATTTAGTGGTACCGTGGTACCGTGCCAGACAAAAATGCTTCCATCTTTGTTTTTAGTGGTGAAAGTTTATTTGGGGAAGTTAGGAGCTTATTTGGGGGGGAACTAGCTGTTGGGAATTTTGAAATGATTTTCCCAAATAAAACTTTTCTTAATAATTCAAAATTAATTTGTAAGGTATAACTTTGGAAACAAAGTTTTGTCCCATTAAAATGTAAAGTTTAGAAAAACAAATTCACCTCTTTGATCATCTGTTAAGTTGTCAATTTGTTTGTTCATACCTAGAGTCATTTACGTAGAAATCAGATATTTCGACTAAAAACTTGTTTACGTTAATTTTGACGTAAAATGTTTTCATATTTTTTTATCATCGAAATGTAGAGATATCGAAAGATGAGAATAAAGTTTTTATACATTATTTGCATCAACACTTTACTTGCACAATTATTTATTACTTAGATATATTAGTTCGCCGTAACTAGGGTTTCGTCTTGTGCAAGTCGCCGTTTTGACGGCGTCACAAATGAAGCCTTGACGCCGTCACTTGTAATCTTTACACGTGACGTCCTTCTCTAAAATACACCTGACGCCGTCAGGTGTAAATTCTTGATTTATGTCTGACCCGACGTGTATTAATTCTTCTAACTTCAAAATAGAAGCTGACAGCGTCACAAGGTATAGGCTGACGCTGTCAGGTCTTCTTTTCTAACAGGATTTTCGTGACTTTGTCGTTTTCTTCTCTTTTGCGTCCAAAATCATATAAAAAGCTCCATTTTCCAGAATTCTCGTCCCAAGTACGTAAAATACAAAAAGAAACGATTTGAGGCAATATTTGATCATATAATCACGATTTTGGTCTTAAATGACCCCTTAAAAAGGTATCGAATAAATCCTTATCAAATATCCCTACACTTGGGATTTGCTTGTCCTCAAGCAAATGAGCTTGTGGAAAACTAGATGGGGGGTTGAATAGTTTACCATTTTTAACTTAATTATCTTTTGAAACTTTCCGTGTAATCAAAGATCTAAACTAAAGACAATATGTAACATGCAAGAATAAAGAAAGAAACGATCAAACCACAACATGAGTATTTATCGTGGTTCGGCTACAAGGACTCTTTTTCCTTGCCCTACGTCCACGCCCCGAGTATCCAACTCGAGAGTTTCTTTCACTAGTCAACAAGCTCCTTTCACCGGCGGAGAAAACCTTACACGTCGCTTATACACGATTACCGACACTAAGCTAGATGTCGAGTTATTTAACAAGGGTACAACCACTCCCGTTAGTTCTTTTACAAGGGAACAACAACTCCCGTCACACTATGTATTTTAAGGCCTAAAATACTAACCGATCACACTTGAATATACACAATCAAATGAAGTGTAAACT
This sequence comes from Artemisia annua, assembly GCA_014162995.1. Classification (NCBI taxonomy): domain Eukaryota; kingdom Viridiplantae; phylum Streptophyta; class Magnoliopsida; order Asterales; family Asteraceae; genus Artemisia; species Artemisia annua. Next base: position 62,156 of record LBNU01007498.1, read on the forward strand.
ACAAGAAGTCTACACAATGCTAAGCTAACAAGTCTTGCAAAGTTGTGTTGAATACTTGTAACTTTTTATGTACTTGTGAACTTCTTTGCTACAAAAGAACTTTCACAACAATGAAATGTTAATGGGTTAGATGAAAGGTATGAGAATGTATGTGTAAAAATGTAATGAGAAGTGATGGGATAAATCTTGCAAGTGGTTGGTATTTATAGCCAAACCAACCAGCAGTCTGGCGGATCCGGCGGAACCCTAGAATGGGTTCCGCCCATATACCCTGAGTGTTCCGCCAGGTCTGACAGGAAACTTGCAAGAAATCTTTCCCAATCAAGTAAAGTCACATCAAGTTAGTCAAACACACAATTGTGTAAGAGGTCTTATGGAGAGTCAAACACACAAGCTTTTCATAAATGCATGATGTCATGTTTTATATGAAAATGAAAATATAACATTTACTATATTAAGAAATATGTAAATGTAATGTTTTATATGAAAATGAAAATATAACATTTACTATATTAAGAAATATGTAAATGTAATGTTTTAACTGAAAATGTAAATGTAGCAAAAGTCTAAGTGAAAATGTAAATGTATGCAAGACTTAAACTATAATCATGTTTTACTAAAAAACTAAAGTTTATATTTTGTCGTTAACAAAACTTAGCAAAGATCGTAAAATATAAATAACGTTTTCAGGCGATATTTGTATTAACAATCTCCCCCTTTTTTGTTGATGACAAAACATAAACTTTGTTCTTAAGTAAATCACTAATTTTAGTGTTAAGTCTTAAAAAGTTTTATATTTAAACTTGTTTTACTTAATTGATGAAAATTATTTTAAGTTATAAGTTTAGATATATTTTCTCCCCCTTTTTGTCTAAACAAAAAGAAGAGTTGCGAAGCGGAATGATGTAAGTGCTCCCCCTTGGACAATACTCCCCCTAAAAGGAGTGCGAAGATAGGAAACATGGATTTTGAACCTACAAAAAAATTAGTTGGCGATAATGACGCATGATGAAGCATATAGTCACCACACAATAAGAGAATATAAGCAATCACAATCACAACTCATATATGATCAACCAACAATGCAAACAAGATAGTAGAAAAGATACCATTCCATGTAAAATTTGACTTTGTAAAAGTCAAAGACAAGAAATGAAAAATATCCCCCTACTTTTTAAAAAAATTAAAATAACAAAGAAAGAAAATCCTACTTCTATAAATAGAAGTCATCCAACATTTCCTAAATTGGGCAGAAGGCCTCCAAACATGCTCTATGATTGTTTTGGGTGAGAAAGAGCATCCAAACGCTCAAGAATGTGTTGTAGAGCAAAGTGGGTTTCATCATGGACTTGGTGAAGCAACATTTTGATGCTTTCACCTATTTTGACCATTTGCTCACATTGTGAGCAACCATGGTGATGATTAGGTGGTAATGTGTCATTTGATGATGAAGGTGGTGGTGGGATGATGTTGGTTTCTTAATTGGAGGATGGGTTTGGAATGGAGTCAAGCAAGGTGGTTTGAAATTCCATTGCTTGATGGAGGTGATTTTCTACCATGCTTTGAATTTCCTCATAAGAAGGAAAGAAAGACTCAAAGGATTGGAATTGGGAATGTGGTGGAGTTGGGTGCTCATGGTGTTCAAAGTTAGGTTCTCCATATAGAGGACCATGAATGTCTTTGAAGATTGGGTGAAACAACAATGATTTTGGTTGGTGTGACTCTTGTTGTGGTGGTTGATTTTGGTCAAAAGGCTCATTTGGCTCAAACAATGGCCTTGGTTTTGCATTTTGCGTATGGTCAATGGAAGCAAATGAGTGCAAAGGAGGTGGATTGGTTGATCTTGGTGGAAGATCATTAAGATCATCTACAAAAGGATGTGGTGATGTTGGTGGAGACCCAAATAGCTCCATTGGTTCAAGTTTAGGTAATATTGGTGGTGATGGAGTTTTGGATGGTTGGGTCGGTGCACTTGGTGAAGTTGAGTCAATGGGTGATTTTGTTGGTGGTGGAGTGGTGAGCTCATTTGATTGCTTGGGTGATTGAGTGGGAGATGAAAGGTTTAGAAAGTGTTCACTTTTGATGGGTGAGGAGAATTCATCCGAAGATGAAGAACTTATGGTGATTGTGTGGTGGGAGCAAATTGGTTTTACACTTATGCGCGCGGTTCTCCTAATGGGTAGAGATGGTTGAGAGGTGATTGTTGACTTTGTCATTGTCAAAATGCTTGTTTAGAAACTTAAGATCAGAGATTGTGATGTTTATGGTGTGATTTGTGGGTGTTCTAAGATGGTTAAATTTATAGAGTTGAAGAAATGTGGAAAGGAGTGTTTGGATTTGATGTTCTACAATACAAAAATGGAGGTTGCTAATGATTTGGAAGAGTTATGAAGGTTGTTAAATCATTGGAAGTCAATCCAATGAAAGTGATGGAGTAAGAAGACAAAGATTTGCACTAAATGCTTAGTGGTCATGTCAAATTGGTTGGAAGTATATGTTTCATGGATTGCAAGGAACCTTTGGAAGGGTTCCTTCCCTTATGGGTGAGGGTTCCTTGGGTTGGTTATGGCAAATTTTGATTTTTTGCGGGAAATAGTTTTCTATGGGTTTTGGAGGCTGAGAGAGACCTTAAGATGCTTAACAACTACTGGGAGAAGAGTTTTTATCTAAAAAGGATGGTTTGGTGTTATGTGGAAGTTGAAATTTCGAAAATAAAAGAAAAATCTGCAGGTGCACTGGCGGAACCCTCGGGATACAAGGGCGGAACCCTATTTTGGGTTCCGTCTGATCCATTGGGCGAAAACTGGGTTGCCCAGATTTTTACACCGGCGGAACCCTGTATTTGGTTCCGCCAGGTCCAAAAAAAGTGGCAGTCCGATATTTCGAGTGTCGAGACGATTTTCAAATTTTTCGAAAACTCCTAAAAACAAAAATCTATCCTATATCTGGTTAGAAAATGCAAAAATTGGACATTTAAACACTCTTACCATTGGACTTTGACCGGGGGCTAGCGAATTTCACTATACTTAGTGAAATTTTCATAAACATGAAAATTTGACAACATGCCAAATGTTGTCATCCTGCATCATTGTTAGTTCATACAAGTGCCAAACATTACCAAATATCCCTACAAACACATAAATCCATAAAACACATTGTTTAACAACCAAATTGTTCAAATGACACCTAGTGCCAAACACTCCTTCACACACGCTCTCATTGACGATCAATCTTCTTCTTGAGCTTGCCAAGGAACCTCCCTAGACATTTAAACATCCCTTTAGTTTTCTTGAACTCCGCCGACTCATTTGGAATATCCGGAAGTTGGGAAAGGTATTCTAGAGGTGGGAGCCTAGAGTTGGGTAAACTCTCATCTTCACTCATTGAAGATGATGATGAGGAGGTAGGAGGATGAGGGCGTTTCCCTTGGGTTTTGTAGACTCTCTTATCGCTAAGTGGGACAAATTTGTGTGGGATGAGAGAGTAGTCTAGGCGAAGACCTCTAGGAGTTGGAGGAATAGGAGAAATGTGCCTAAAGAGACGTGTCAAGAGCATTCCATATGGCATAGCCGTTGTGCCTTGCACGAGAATGTCGGCCATTCTTTTGGCCATGTAGTAGGCTAGGTTGAAGGGTTGCCTAACGGACAAAGAGTAGAGCATGTAGCAAAGGCAAACATTGATATGATCCCGATATCCTATGGTGCTAATGACATTGGCTCTAAGGAGTTCTTCCCATTTCTTGAATTGGGGCTTGAGTTCATTGAGTTCCATACCATATGGATCCTTGTTGACCTCATTTCCGGTACGGGTTCTCCTAGTGGTGGTGGTCCTAATGAAGAGGTGGTCACGAAGTTCATCCTTGGAAACAAGAGGAGTATCATAGGGATGGATGCGGTCAATGAGTGTGTCAAGAGTTGAAAGGGTATGTTTGTCGGTGTAGATGCAAGTACCACGGTTTGGGACACCTAGGATTTGAGCAAATTCATTGAGAGTGAAGGAGTATTGATGACTACTAGCCATGAAGTTAATAGACATGCGACCATACTCATCCGTGGAGAGAGTGACGGATGCATATAATTCTAAAATGAACCTAGGACAAATAGGCTCGTCGATTTCTAAGAGACAATCAAAGTTGATGGTTGCAAGTTCCGTGGGTAGGTTTGTACCGGCTAGGAAAGATGGGTCAATGGTTCTACCTCGTGGACATAACGCTTTTCTAAGGCTTTGAAAATGTCGATTTAAGCTTGGGTAAGACCTTTGGTTTTGGGGTGTTTAGGTAGGTACTTAATGGTGTGCTTGTGGTCGTAATGAGTTACGGGAGGCATGATGATTCCTAGAAAGACAAAATTTCACATTTTAGTCTAAGTTAATGACTATTGCAATGTGGATGTTCTAGTGTGTGCCTATATGAAAACAATGTGGAGGTGCGGTTATCTTGACTCATTTTGATGCTTAAAACGTTTTATAATGCAAGTTTTGTTATAATACAAAAGAAAACCCAAACGCTCCTAGTTCAATGTAGCTTCGTTTGAATGTACCCGAANAAGACAAAATTTCACATTTTAGTCTAAGTTAATGACTATTGCAATGTGGATGTTCTAGTGTGTGCCTATATGAAAACAATGTGGAGGTGCGGTTATCTTGACTCATTTTGATGCTTAAAACGTTTTATAATGCAAGTTTTGTTATAATACAAAAGAAAACCCAAACGCTCCTAGTTCAATGTAGCTTCGTTTGAATGTACCCGAAAATACATATTGTTTATGTATTCCCTTTAGCATTCAAGAGACATTATGCAAGTGATGTTTTGAACATAACGTTTTATTTTGTATTCACAATGTGAGACGAAAAAATATTTGTCCTATTTGTGAGAAATTTTTTCTGCAAGAATTTGACATGGGGTGTTTTAGTAAACATGCTAATAGCTTATAAGGATGCAATTCCTAACTATGGGAAACATGATTAGTTTTGTTTAACACCTAAGTTTCTACATTAATTTCTTAAGTTAATGCATAACCCCAAGTTTTTGTTTTTGTGCAAAAATAGAATTCCTAGACTCAGATCAGGAGTGTAATTATGTTTAGAATACTTACAATGATGATTGATGAGCAATGAGAAGGAATGAAGGATCAAAATTTCGTGGGTGTGGATGAGTAGAGAAGTGAATAGTAGCAGTTTGGAAGTGGTGGTGTGAGATAATGGGTGTTTGGTTTAATATAAACTAATGTAAAGTTCTGCAGGTCGGCGGATACGGCGGAACCAAAGATGGGGTTCCGCTCGCTGTGGCCGAGGGTTCCGCCGACTCCGCTGAGAAGAAAAAAAAAATTTATTGATTTGTGAGAATGTCGTAAGCCAAGTCTAAGAAGAAAAATCGTACAGAACTACAAAGTAGGTTCCATAAGTCCTAAGCCAAGTCTAAGAAGGTTGAAGGGTTCTCGTTTAAGTGGTTTTGTGAGAATGTCGGCTATGTTGTCTTCGGAAGAAACTTTCTCAATTGATATGTGTCCTTTTTGAACATTGTCACGAAGGAAGTGATGACGGATTTCAATATGTTTAGTACGAGAGTGTTGAACTGGATTTTTACTAAGATCGATGGCTCCTTTGTTGTCACAAAGAATGGATATGTCGTTGAGTTGAATTCCGTAGTCGACAAGAGCTTGCTTCATCCAAAAAGCTTGTTGACATGCTTTTCCGGCCGATACGTATTCGGCTTGCGTTGTTGAAATAGCTAGAGCCGTTTGTTTCTTAGAGAACCATGAGGTGAGACAATGTCCAACGAAAGTACAAATACCACTTGTACTTTTCTATCAACATAGTCACCGGCATGATCCGAGTCGGTATACACTATGGTGTCTATTCCCGTTCCTTTGGGATACCATAATCCTAAGTGTGTAGTACCCTTAATATATCTAAAAATCCTTTTTACGGCTTCAAGATGAATTATTTTAGGATCTTCTTGAAAACGAGCACATAGACAAACACTAAACATAATGTTGGGTCTACTAGCCGTTAGGTAAAGTAGACTTCCAATCATACCTCTATATTTAGTGCTATCTACGGATTCGCTTTCCTCATCCTTGGTGAGTTTTGTTTCCGTGGACATAGGTGTTTTGATTAGTTTTGATTCTTCTAGACCAAATTTCTTAAGCATGTCCTTAATGTATTTGGATTGGTTAAAGAAGATACCATCTTCTAGTTGTTTGATTTGGAGTCCTAAGAAAAAGTTGAGTTCTCCCATCATACTCATTTCAACATGCATGATTTTTGAGAAATCATCACATAGTTCTTGACAAGTTGATCCGAATATAATGTCATCAACATAGATTTGGACTATGATAATATGTGAATCTTTCTTCTTAGTGAAGAGAGTATTATCATCTAAGCCCATGGTATACTTATGGTCAACTAGGAAGGTTTTAAGTCGATCATACCACGCTTTTGGAGCTTGCTTAAGTCCGTATAAAGCCTTTTTAAGTTTGTAAACATGATTAGGTTTTTCAAAATCGATGAAGCCCGGTTGTTGAGCAACATACACTTCTTCATTTATAAACCCGTTTAAGAATGCACTTTTGACGTCCATTTGAAAGAGTTTAAAATCGTGTGCACATGCATATGCAAGTAAATTCTAATTGACTCGAGCCTAGCAACCGGAGCAAAAATTTCATCGTAGTCAATGCCTTCTTGTTGATTATATCCTTGTGCTACTAGCCTAGCTTTGTTTCTAGACACAATACCATTTTCATCCATTTTATTACGAAAGACCCATTTTGTTCCAATTACTGTTTTACTCCTTGGTTGAGGAACTAATGTCCAAACATCATTCCTAACAAATTGGTTTAATTCTTCTTGCATGGCTATTACCAATGACTCATCTTTTATGGCTTCGTTTATGTTATTCGGTTCAATGGTTGACACGAAACAAAAGTAGTTACTTTCATTTTGGGCTTTAGATCTTAATGTTCTCTCGTTTATATTTACTATGACATTATCTAATGGATGACTTTTGGATTCTTTAACATTGATAATTTCTTTATCTAATAGTTCATCTTCCATGTCATTTTCTAAGATCACTTGATTTTCCATAGCTTGACTTTCAACTAAGTCATCATCTACCAAAGGTGATGTCTTAGAGGGAGGTGGACTCTCGTCGAATGTTACGTTCAACGATTCCTCGACTCTTAAGGTTTCTGTTGGATCGATATACTCTGACCAAACTATTATATAGCTTGTTAAGGGTTTAGTAGTCTTGGATAAATCCTAATCTACTAACAATGAAACACTGAATTACTCTATTAAGTATGCGGAATTACTTAACAAAGCTAAGAAGAAATAAAACAACTTCAAACTTTATACTAACCTTTGAACCTGTTAACTTATACAGATTCACAACACAAACAACCCTAACTAAAGCTTTTATCGAACTTTAGCTTTACTATATCTCTAAAAAACTCTTGTTTCTAATAATGACTTAGGGATCCTTTTATAGGCACAAGGAAAACCCTAGTCGGTTACAATACTTGAACAGATTACATAATATTCTAATCTAATATCTTCAGTCTTTATCTTCAAGCAGTACTTTGACTTATCAACGAGCAGTACTTTGATTAATAGCAGTACTTTGACTTTAATACTTCAGCAGCACTTTGATTGTCCAGCAGTACTTTGATCTTTTTATCCCAACAATCCTCCCCTAACTTGAATTCTACTTGTTTGATTTCAAGTTTCCTTTGTGTAAACTTTATCTTCAAGGAAAGGTTGTCTTCTTTGAAAAATACACTCGTTGTTTTGTTATCATCAGCATACAGTACTTGCAATCTTTATCAGCAACAAACTTTGATCTTTACAGCAACTTACATTCTTCTTCTCAGCTACTCAGCAACACAAGATACATCAAATCATATTTAGTTTCATACTATTCTCATCACTTCCGGGTATTTAAACTCCTGTGAGAGGTGAATCATTGAAAATTAATGGATTTTGATGTCTCTTTACCAAAGCCATTAACTCTGGAGTAGCCAATGTTTAGGTTAAGTAAACCATGGTACATTGATAACCATATGATTTTTAGCAAATCATCAGCTATCAACGGATTTGAGTAGTCTTTACCAAAAGCCGTTTGCTTATGGACTAGTTAGTTCTTAGATCTTAACCATGGTGAACTAATTACCATATACACGGATTTTCCACAGCCTTTACCACAAGCCATTTTTCTTGTGGGCTAGTCAACTCTTCACTTATTTCAGATATGGTGAGTTGAAGCCATACAATTTTTAGTAAATTGTCAACTAAAAACGGATTTGATTGTCACATCAGAGCCGTACCCTCATGATGAATCAAACTCTTTCTTGTCTGTGAAACATGGTGAGTTGAATACCAGTTGTTGTGTNTTTGTAAAGGACTCCTTGTGCTATAAAAGAAGGTCCTAGGTCATTGTTCTAGGTACGTATCAACCCTAGAAAGCTTCAAGGTGTAACCCTAGTGATAAGCAAGATCACTCGTATTATTATCAATAATATTGAAGCTTTGTGTTAAACTTACAACTGTTCTCACTTACATTACATCATACAATTCATATTCTAAGTATTGTTAAGTATATTCCGCGTGCTTAATAATATAACTCAAAGTATCACTCTAACACAAGGTGTGTGTTTAGATCCTACACATGAGCACGCTTAACTGCCAGTTCCTAAGAACCCCACTCGCAGTAGACCACAAAATGCGTTGTATCTGATAAGGCCAAGATATTACTTATATACCCAGCATCACTCCAAGCCACAGCCGATGTGGGATTTGCCTAGGATGTTACAATCACCCCCCTTAGGGAGTCATCATCCTCGATGAGGTTTGCCCCAACCATCCCGAATGGCTTTGGAGTGGCTCTGATACCACTTGTAACATCCCGCCTACTCAGACCACAATATTGTCCGCTTTGCCTGCAGGCTTACGGCTTTGCTTTGTGGCCCTCATGTGAGACTTCCCGGAAGGTCACCCATACCAGTACTACTCTCACATGAGCACGCTTAACTGCCAGTTCCTAAGAACCCTACTCGCAGTAGACCACAAAATACGTTGTGTCTGATAAGGCCAAGATACTACTTATATACCCAGCATCACTCCAAGTCACAGCCGATGTGGGATTTGCCTAAGGTGTTACAATTTTCGAACCTGCGCGGGCGAAGCCCACATGATTTCTAGTCATGCCCGATAACCACTCCGGCACGACCACAGGTCCCAGGATCGAAACCTGGCTCTGATACCACTTGTAACATCCCTCCTACTCAGACCACTATATAGTCCGCTTTGCCCGCAGGCTGACGGCTTTGCTTTGTGGCCCTCATGTGAGACTTCCCGGTAGGTCACCCACACCAGTGCTAGTCTCACATGAGCACGCTTACCTGTCAATTCCTAAGAACCCCACTTGTAACAACCCACAAAATCTCATCACTATCATTCCCATTACAAATACCTATAGTAGGTATTTCACAGGTAAATTTTTGCTTTTTATGTGCATTCATTACCTGCATGACTCTCTAGACTTGCCCACGTATCCTCACAAGCCAAATAACTCAACACTCACACCCTATAAACCCCTGGTATGTCAAGCATAAGATCACAACACCACAACAATAAGTAAATTTACCAATCTAACACACTAAACTTACCACAAAACCATAATAAACCCTAAATAAACCCTAATTAGGTCTATGTGCTTACTAAACCCTATATGCTTAGTTAAACTAGTTTGAAAGTGTCCAAGGCTTAAGTATGAGTTACCCTAGGAACATTAGGATACTTTAGGACCCTTAGGCACTAGTACAACCCATTAGAGCTTAGGTACAAGTCCCTTAGGCATAAAACCATAACTAGGTTATAACTTCCCGAAAACTAGGTCAAACCTTCCCAAATCTTTCCCATAAACTACCACCACTTAGTATAAGCCCCTTAGGACTTAGGATTAGTCACTAGACACTCTTAGGAACCTAAATTAGGCACTAAACCCTAGGCAAAACCCTAAACTCACTCTAGGTAAAACTAGGATAAAACTAAACCTAAAAACCTAGGGCAAATTATTAAAAAAAGTATTATACTTGCCACTGTTTCATCTTCTGGGTACCGAAATTTTTTTTTGATTTTGAGGGTAATTTTCTTTCAAATTCATCCTCTTTAGGGTATTTTTCAAAATTTTTGGACATTTTTGTCCCTCTTAGCTAATACAAATTTTTTTCCCGAAGGGCAAAAATGTCACATATTACCCTAAAGAGGATGAATTTGAAATAAAATTACCCTCAAAATTAAAAAAAATTGTTCGCTACCCAGAAGATGAAACAGTGGCAAGTATAATACTTTTTTTTAATAATTTTCCCAAAAACCTAAAACTAGTTACCAAACACCTCAAACCTTACAACCAAGCACCCTAGCACCTCCCTTATACCAACCTAGCACCCTAGCACCTTACAAGCACCCAAGCAAGGAGGTACATGACCTCCTTGTCACCTCCTTCCCTCGTCGGTCTCATCTCCCCCACATAAACCCTAACCGACCCCTAAAACCGCCATAGCAGCCCCCTAGCTAGTGTGTAGCTTTAGTTAGTCACCATGTAGCTATGGTGAGTCATCCCCCCCCTCGACACCTCCTCCTTCCCTTGCTTGCTCGCTACTCCTCGTTGTCCTATAAATAGCTACGAACCACACAACCTTTTAAAACCAAACCTCTTCTCTTCTTCACCTCAAAACTTTCTGTAGTAATAGTAGTATACTATAGTAGGCCTAGGAGTCGAGCAAAGCAAGCCAAGGATCCTTGTCGAGTTGTTTTTCTATCGTAAAACCCTAAACCCTAGGTTACCCCTCGTTAACCCTACCCTAGCCAAGTAAGCTTTCATTTCTTATTCTTTTAGCTTTAGATTAGTCCTAGTATAGTATTAGGTTTCCTTAGAACCCATAGGATCCCTTGCCTAAGCCTTGAACACTAGAACTAGTTAGTTTTCTTTTTAAAACCCTAAATAGAGTCGAATTACCTTTTATGTGCTATAAGTCCTTTCCATAAGCCTTAAGCTAGTTTAGGTAACTTAGATAAGCTAATATTAGTTAAACATAAGCTAGGAAACCTTTTTATTTCATAAAAATATAGTTTGCATGGAATTAGGACTAGTTTTGCAAAGTTTTCCATGCATAGGGGTATATATGGTAATTTTCTGAAAATATAGAGTCTAGGGACTATTTTTGACATTTATTAGAAGTTATAAATATAAGGACCCTTTTTGCAAAGTTATAAAACCCTAGGATAAAAAGTTAAAAAGTTATAAACTTAAAAGGACTAGTTTTGCAAAAGTTATAAAGTTAAGGGTATAAATGGTAGATATAGAAAACTTATAAGTCCAAGGGTCATTTATGTCATTTTTCTAAAATATATAAGTATAGGGACTAATAGTGTTAAGTCTAGATAGTTATAAACCTAAGTATTATAAGTCTAGGGTAGATTTCGTAGATATACTAAACCTAAAGGGTATAAAGTAAACTATTTCATATATATATAGCAAACCTATTTTAAAGTTAGAAGCATAACACAATACTAGGGAGCTTCATGTGAGGAGTACTATGTGGATATTTCGTTATGACGAGTTTGTTGGGTTTACGATTTAAAGTGCCTTGACTCCTCAAACGATTATTACATATACTTCTGAATTATGATGGCCCGAACGGTGTTATGTTATAACTAAACTATAATAACAACATGACTCAATAGTAAAGAGCTTCATGTAAGGAGTATTAACTTCTGAATTATGATGGCCCGAACGGTATTATGTTGATAACATAATACAATAGTAGGGAGCTTCATGTGAGGAGTCTTATACTTCTGAATTGTGATGGCCTGAACGGTGTTGTGTTATATCTAAAACTCTAAAGAACCCTAAGAATAATTACTTAAGAAACATAAACTAAACAACTAAAGCTTGACATACATCCACAACAACAACAACAACATCAGGATACGTGAGTAAGGCAGTCTAGTTTCCGAGTCACTCTTTGCACTAGTTAGAATTCCTTAAGCCCAGGTGAGTTTTCATAGCCTCACACTTTTTAAAATGCTTTCTAAATGCTTTATAAACCCTGTGAGGGGGATACGTGCTACTTGCTTTACTTAAAACCGAATACAAGTCTTTTTCTTTGGTTGTTGCACGAGTAAACTAACTGCCACCACTACATAACTAAAATTCATTAATCTAATCGTTTGGGATATTTTACCCACGCGAACGCGAGTATAGTTGATAGATCTATTGGAGTTTGACAACTCTTGTTGGTATTAACACCTCTCTGGGTGGTACCAATAAGTACTATACTTGAACCCACTAAAGGATTAACTTTGGCAAGTTATCCTTCTCATCCCCTCATGTTGGGTCTGCAGCCCACATGACCCGGATTGTTAACGTGTGGTTCATGAGCTTAGTGCAACATACCCCACTCCTGATAATTGTGCATGCATCACAATTATCACACACACACAACATTTTCCTAGATGGGTGTAACAACGTAGCCCAGGAAACTTGTATTCACTGACACTTAAACCTATGATTCTCACTCAACACCTAGTGTTGACTTTTTAAGCATGTATCCTAGGTATACCATTATGGAGACATGGCAGGAGAAGGCACTGAACTCGGAGGACTTTCAATCTTGTTATCATTCACACACTATTTCACACTTAGATTTACGGGACCTCATCCTAATAAAACTCTGATATTTTAATGAATGATAACATATTTATAAAAACGTCTCTTTTCAAGTCGTTTTCTATTACTGTAACTGTGATTCCATGAAGTAATACCTCAACCCTAAATCCACTGCGAAACTTGAAAATGGGGGTGTTACACCACTCGCAGTAGAGCACAAAACGCGTTGTGTCTAGTAAGCCCAAAATATTACTTATATACCCAGCATCACTCCAAGCCAAAAGCCGATGTGGGATTTGCCTAGGGTGTTACACTAACTATGCTATGATATTCTCACTACTTACTCTCTTGAATACGCACATTCTTCGTTGGATGGAACTGGTTTATATAGTGGTGAAATTACTGTTGCTTCACATGGGAATAGTGATCTTGCCAACTGTCCGTAGATAGGCACGTGCCTAGACATCTAGCCTTGATGTCCTTTAGGTTTACCAATGGAGAAGGTAGAGATGGAGAAGACTTTATCCAAATTCAAATTTAAACTTAAAGAGTGTAAGTGTGTGTGTAAATTATCCGAATATAAGAGAGAGAGAGAGAGAGAGAGAGAGAGAGAGAGAGAGAGAGAGAGAGAGAGAGAGAGAGAGAGAGAGAGCGAGTGTGTGTGTGTGTGTGTGTGTGAGAGAGAGAGAGAGTGGTGTTTTTCAAATTTGAATGATAAGCTTATGTGAGGAAAATGAAGAGCGTTGGTTGGCAAAAGGAATATTTAGGGTATTTTGTTTGGAATGAAGGGGACACAAAAGAGTGTAAGGGAGTGTTTGTGTGGGTGATTTAAAGTTATTTCAAAAGAGGATTAAAAACATTCAAAAGATTTTTATATAGCTAGCACTTGAAAGTAAATATTTAAGCTTGATAATTCTTGACTAACCTACAATTAAATTATCCAATAATCATCTTGATGCAAGTAAGAAGAGTGATCAAGGTAAACAAACATCTCATAAATGAGAGAATTGCATTCACGCAAAGTGATCTCGACTCAAATGATCAATAAGGGAGTAAACCCGTTACGCGATTAGAAGGAATGAACGTAAGGATTATGGTCACTTTAAATACTTTCCTTTGAAGTTCTAGCGGAAATATAAACATTCTAGGTTTGAGGAAAACAATTTAACTTAGCTAGAGGTTTCGTTAAAAGTGTTTATGAGTTGGCGTTTTGTAAAATTGAGAGGACTTTGTTTCGGACATCTCTCTAAGTCTAAATCTTAAAAGAAACTTTTTAAATATCATGTAAGAACTTGAATTGAAATATGCACCTTAGTCGAGTAAGAGGAAAGCTACTTGAATAACCAAAACTACCGAAATTTATGAAACTGGTGCACTGACCAGGTGCGGCTCACGTCAGGCAGCGTGCCAGGCCCAGTTTGGGTGGATTTTGCTTTTTTCGCTATCATTTGTGATTTTAAGTGTCCCGAATGTATATTTGTTATCATTAAAACATTATAAAGGCCTTGTTCATTATTGTACCAACAATACTGATTTTACACATGTTGTATAATCTCTGGTCCAAGGTACTTTGTGATGTCATTTAAAGTTTGTGTTTGGTTATGGGTGTCGATTTTATACAACTGATTTCATACGTGAAACAAGCTATCAATTTGGTGAATAAGATGGTAGGTTAACTGAGTGTGAAACTTGATTGTCTTAGATTTGTGGTCACAAGCATTTTTTTTTCTAATGTTGTTTAGAGTCGGTTGTTCGGTTCTAAGTTGTAGTTTTTTACGTTGTGTATAGGTTATGGCCATAAATGTTGGTTTATTGCTTGCTACAGACTATGTTTAATTTGAATGTAATGATATTTGAGGTTTTCTTTTTTGGGGTTGTGTAAAGTGGCAAGATAATTGGATGCGATGTTGGCTTAACTCAACACCCGGTGTTACAGCAATAAGAATGATAACGGATGTGTGAATATTTGTTTGTATATTTTCTATGCGGTTGTCATTTGTATGTCGTTGTGTTGGGCAATATGAGTTATTCCTCGGTGTTATGAGGTTTGCTTAATAGTGGGTGATTGATAAGCAGAAATTTGTTACGCTTTTAAGGGGTCATTTAAGCCCTAAGTAGTGATATTATGATCAATTATTACCTTAAATCGTTCCTTTTGTTATTTTAGCTACTTTTGAGAAGAATTCTAGAAAACAAAGTATTTTGGACGTTTTTGGAGCAAAAAGTGAAGAAAACGACAAAGTCAAGAATCCAAGCTGGAAATTGTACCTGACGGCGTCACCTATTCCAAAGGGACGGCGTCACTCATTGAGACAAGAGGTGGAAATCACAATTGCACTTGACGTGCCAGAAGAATTTTTGTGCATAACATGTGACGGCGTCACTCTTTACCTGAAGTAGGCCGTCACGTGTATTCTCTAAAGCGTGACAGCCCAGAAACCTTACAAGCAGACGGCGTCAAGTAGATGGATTGGGCGACAAGAAACCCTAGCCGCGGCGAGATGACGGCGTCAACCATTAAAAGGGGACGCCGTCACCTTTGTAATTCTATATATACTTTTCGATTTTTCATTCATTAAGAGAGGACTTTTGGTAGGGAACTTTTGGTACGAACCATAGGCGACTTTTGCAATATTTTTAGGGTTCCAAACCCTCTTTTCTTCCATGTTCAATTAAAGATAAGTTATCATTTAATCATTCAATATGTCTATGTGTTGTTTGATTATATCGTATGCTTTTCTTTCCTTTAACATGCTAGCTTAGATTTACTTGTGTTTGCTTAGATCTAATGAAACCTAGTTATTGATTATTGGTTTTTGGTTTGTCATTAATTGTTGTGGGTGATTGATTTTAGCATTAGGCTTAAGAAAACCGGCTAATCTCCTATATGGTAACTTGCTTGAACGTCTTAAGAAACGTAATCAGATGTGTATTGCGGTTTTATTGGTTGTATTTAATGCATAAGTGACTATTAATGAGGCCATGATAGGATACTAAACGTGTCGTCATAGGAAGAGATAGAAGCTTATAAAGTTGGGGAAGATCGTACACGGCCCCACAAATACTATTAAGGAATGCAACCCTTCACTTACACAATTGTGACAAACCAATTAACCAATAAAAGGTAACTAGGGAGCAAGGAAATCTAAGTAAACACGCTTTTCTTCATATTAGAAGTTCTCACACTTTTTATTTTCTTGTTATTTATTTTATGGGAAAATGATAAAAAAAAATACATTGAACTTGACACTTTTTCCCATTGTATGTTGCCAACTATTTTTTTTCATTGTAACACAAAACTTGACATTTTTTGTCATTGTATGTACTAAGCGTCGCATCGTTAGTCCTTTACACTAACGGTCGTTAGTAAATAACTTAAAATTCCGTTTTCTTCCGATTTTACACGTTTTCATCGTTTTCTTACGTTTTTGTCCGATTTTACACGTTTTCTTTCGTTTTTTTTCGTTTTCGTCCGTTTTTCTACGTTTACGCCCGTTTTTTACGTTTTCACCCGGTTTTTTACGTTTTCTTCCNGAAAACGTAAAAAACCAGGTGAAAACGTAAAAAAACGGGCGTAAACGTAAAAAAAAGGACGAAAACAAAAAAAAACGGAAGAAAACGTGTAAAATCGGACAAAAACGTAAGAAAACGGATGAAAACGTGTAAAATCGGAAGAAAACGGAGTTTTAAGTTATTTACTAACGACCGTTAGTGTAAAGGACTAACGATGCGACGCTTAGTACATACAATGACAAAAAATGTCAAGTTTTGTGTTACAATAAAAAAAAAATAGTTGGCAACATACAATGGGAAAAAGTGTAAAGTTCAATGTATTTTTTTTTATCATTTTATCTTATTTTATTTGTTTAAGTAGTTATTTGGGTTAGTTGACTAGCAACTAATTCTGCCCACTCCTCTAATACCCAAGATATTTACTTGCATTCCATAAAACATAAAAATACAAAAAGAATCATCCCTCACCTCTAGACCTAGTTAGATTAGTTTCAATCCTAACGAACACTATTCCCCGAGAGAACGATCAATCCCCCGGTACTTGCCACTCACTATACTACATCGGTCAGGTACACTGCCTGGTGGGGATTGCAAGCTTCTCAAGATCCCTTGATAAGTAAAACGTTTTGCGTAGACCGAAATCCATGCATCAAGTTTTGGCGCTGTTGCCGGGGAATAATTATTGCTTAGGTTGAAATTTCTTTTTATTAGGTCTACTAACTAGATTCCTTTCTAGTGAGAATTTTATTTTATTTTTATAGGTTTCCTTTAGTCTATCCCTTTCTTTGTGCCTTTGTTCGTAAAGACCAGTCCATCAATTATTCCGTTTGCCATTATGGAAAACACGAACCCACCCCTTACGCCTGCCGAAGTAGCCTTGTTACGTAGTAGAATCGAGGGTAAAATTAGGGAGCTTAGAGAGCTCAATAGGTTGATTGATATTGAGCTTGACCACGCACTAAACAACTTAGCAACCGCCATATACTCTGTTGAGAACCCAGAACCTAATAATCTTGAGATAGTAGAAGTTGTAGAGGGACTTGAGGAAGGGGAGATAGACCCAAAACTAGATGATTATTTCAATTTATATCTTACTAAGGTGGAGATCGCTTACTATAACAATCTTATTGATAATCCTTGTTGGGAATAAACAGTTACCACTGCTGCATGGAAGAAGACCACTGCTGCAAATTACATTAGCAGTGGAAACTCCATTACCACTGCTAGTACATATACTTTCCACTGTTAGTAGATAACTGTTTTGTATTAGATAAGTATAGAAAAGATTGTGTAAATATCTTATTCGTTTAGCTTTATACTTATCTTGTAAAGGACTCCTTGTCCTATAAAAGGAGATCCTAGGTTAAGATTAGATATACGTATCTATTGTGAAATCTTCAAGGTGTAACCCTAGTGATAACTAAGATCACTCGTATTATTATTATTAATAATATTGAAGCTGCAAGTTTGGTTAATCCTTTGTGTTCATTACTTACTACTGTTCTCACTCATATTACAACATACAAGCAATCTTCTAAGTGTTAGCAAGTAAATTCCGCGTGCTTGTTAACATCACTCAAAGTATCTATCTAACACAAGGCGTGTGTTTAGATCCTCAACAATCCTCAACCCCTTTTCATTAAAATTGACCCTAAGATAAAGAGATGTAGTCCTAGGAATGTGAAGATACCATGTATGATTGGATATAAGTACATTGAGCAAGCTTAACTTGATTTTGAATCCCCAATCAACATCATGTCTTCAAGTGTCTACAACAATATCATGAACACTCGACTTGGACCTAGGAGGATCCCGATTACCCCGGTGGGATTTGTAATTTTGTCGGGAGAATTAAGGATCTACATATTTTAGTCGGGAACTTCACTTATATCACTGATTTTATGGTTGTAGAAGACTTGGATAGTGTTATAGATTCTAGCTTATCTCATGTTCTGTTAGGTAAGCCATTTGTTAAGGAGTCTGATAAGTGTTAAATCACATATCATTTATTTACCATTTGAAGACCAAAAAGACCAAAAACGCTAACAAATGCTAAAGATATACGTGTTTTTGTGTTTATGACTGTGCAGGAATGGATATTGCAAAAACGGACTCGAATCACATCAAAACGATTAAAAAACGAGCACGAGATTTGGAACGAGTGTCAAAAGCCGGGTCCCGAGAAGCATTTTTCACAATAGAGCTCAAAATGACAACATCAACCCTTAAAGTATCATTACTTGGCACAAGTGGTCCCTGGAATTTCAGAATTGTTAAAATAAGCCCTTGTGATTTTATATACTTAAGTTGCCAAATCTGCCAACCCAATTATCATAAACCCAAAACTATTTCCAGCCCAATCCCATTTTATTACCACAAGCCCATCCCATATAAACCCAAAACCCGGCCTACAATTATAACCCGATACCCACAAACCCACAACCCACACAAAGTCAAATAAATATAAAAAAAACACCCTGCGTCCCTTTTCACCCCCAATTCCTTTTACCCAGCAAATCCTATGAACCCTAAAATACCCTCACCCACAATTACCCAATTCAACCTCATATTAAGGGCTAAAGGGTCAATTCTCTCCACTCCTGACACTCTGTCAGAGTTTGACAGCTAGGGAATCACACGTGGAAGCTATGGATTGGATGGAACACGTCATTGGGTGAAATCAAGGCTTGTGATTGGTTCAAGGGTGTCAGAAAGGATCCAAGGAGCATATTCGTGATATGATTCCATTTCCAGAACCTTCAGAGGACGCTCCTCTCTTAGATATAAATAGAGAGCATTACCCCTTATTTCTGAGGGTAGAAATTAGTAACGAAGTGCTGCAGAAATTATGTTAGGATATATGTAGCTATAAGATCTCTGTAATCTCATTCTTCATAGTGTAATTTTAGCTCTAATGAAATAAAAGTTTTTAGTTATTTTCATCTAAAATCTGCTTTGTTCCATTGTTACTATTTCATTTAGTTTCTAAACCATCTCATAAGCTGTTTTCATTTCCTTATAAGCTTTTTCTCAAGGATAATTCAAGTTTTCTATAATTTCGTTTCATTCTCATCATCACTTTTATAAAAATAATAAAAAATTCAGTAAAACAAAAGAAAATTATAAAAAATGTTGAAATTAGCTTATACATAAGCTGATTTACTTTATATAAAGCTCTCATAAGCCCAGTAGGTTTTGGAAATTTGTTTAGAGATTACATCATTTGATTCTGCTTTGAGTTCCTGTGGTCAAAAAGTCAAAGGAGATGGTGAAATGAAGAATATGGGGTATACAGAGGTGGATTTAGTTGCAGAGGTGGTTTGGGATTATTGTGAGCCTATCTAAAAGATAGGCCTTGTTCTGGTTATTTTCCCTTTGTCAGTAAGGGATTGACTTCTGTAAGATCTTAATTTCATTTCAGCTTTATATAGAATTTTGTAGCATAAATAGTGTAGAACTGTTTTACTTAAGGAGTGTTTTGTTGTCTTGCTGCTATTACATCCAATTCTAGTGTCTATTGATCTGTTTGCGTTTGTCTGCTCCTTAGATTTCTCTTGCATTGAATCTGTTATAGTTTTAGCATAACTGTGAATTTGCGATTCTGCATTGTTGATGTTTAGCTCTGAGTATTTGAGAATCCTTTAGTATATTTGATCAGTCCATGAGCTTAATTGGTTGTTTAGTGGTTAAAGTTTCAATAGAGCGTATCATTTAGTGCTAGTATAACTGTGTTATTTAGTAGTGTTTGGACCTGATCTGTTTTGGATGTTGCTGTTGTTCATTTGTAGTTTACTCTGCACACGTAGTTCATTAGCAGCATAATATTGGTAGGAAATTTGATTTAGCTTCTAAATTTGAAATCTGCTGGTGTGTTGGTTGTTAAGAATCTGTGAATCTGTTGTTCTAGTTGTTTGTAAGTGTGCTCTTTCTGTTTAATTGATATCAGATAAGTGTATCTGAGCTAGTTCTATCATAAGCGTGGATTAGTTTAGCTAGCATAACAGATCTTTAGTTTAACTCAGATTTATAATAGTGTTTGGCTTAGCCTTAATCCCTGTGCTTATGCTGTTTAATTGTGGAATGTACTGTTCATTTAGATCATATTAGCACTAAATAGCTCAATACAAGTGCAATAGTGGTAGGATATTCAAATAAAGTCAATATTCACTCTTAATTCTAATTCTGCTTGCTATCTTTGTTATCTGTTCATATGATTTTGGTCAATCCTTGCATTTTGTGTTTGTGTTTGATAATTTCATAGTTAAACCAGTTCTATAAACATCTAGTATTAGATTTAGGCACTTGAATCTGAGTTTGGTCAAAGTTCATTTTCAAACAAAAAGTCAAACATTGCATTCATGAATATGTTCTGGTTTGCTGAACTTGGGCCAAATTAATCTTCAATTAGCATTTTAAAATTGGGGCTTTTGAGTTTTTCCTACTCTCTGATTGGTTGTCCTTATTTTGCCCCCATTAGTTTGTAGTTTACAGCTTATTTCACTGCTTATTCTTGGACTTAAACTTTGTCCCATTTCTATTAGTTGCTGAAAATTCAGTTAGGTACATTGTGTAATTTTTGACTTTAAGTACTTGTTCCTTTGATTGATCTGAGTCTCTTTAGTTGTATTTTAGTCATTTCTTTTATCATTTTTCATTAAGATTTTCTTAAGTGCTTATTTGCTCAAAATAAGTGCTTATCAAGGACTTTTTGAACTGTTTTGTTATAATTCTGAGTATGACTTGATCAAAAATGGATTGAATTGAGTTCATTTGAGCCTAAGGAACCTTCTGAGTCCTTATCTTACAGTTTTCATTCAAGTGCTTATTTATAAGCACTTGAATAAGCTGTTTTAAGCTCAAATAAGCACTTTTCAGCTTATTTTTGAAAAAGTTTTTATCTCAGAACCTTTAGAATAGTATTTTAGATTTTCCATAAAAAACTTAGATTTATTTGAGCTGTTTTACCATTTATTTTGTATTTTTCTAGATTTTTAATCACTTTAAATCATTTTTAATTCAAAATAATTCATAAAAAGCAAGAATAATTCTGATTTTTCTTTTAAAAATAGTTTTTAGATTTATAAGATTTTTTTTAAAATATAAATATATATATATATATATATATATATATATATATATATATATATATATATATATATATATATATATATATATATATATATATATATATATATATAGATATATATATATATATAGATATATATATATATATATATATATTTGCATTTTTAAGACTCTTTTTCTATTTTCTAGACTTTTTAATCATTTTTAAATAGTTAAAAATAGTTTTTAATTCATAGAAAATAAATAAAAATAAAAAAAAATATAAATCTTTTTCTCAAAATTATTTTTGATCATTTAGAATTTTTAGGAATTTTATTTGCATTTTTAAGACTCATTCTCGTTAGATTTCACCTTTTAATACGTTCTTAGCGTTTACGTTTCGTTCCATTTTGTGTATAATTGAATTGTGTGCATAGACTACTTGTACTTTGTGCTTAGTTGTGCGTTTTATTTCATTTCTATTGTAGTATAATCCATAAACTCCAAAATATATCACTATTCATTTCACACACACACCTTTTCATACGTCAATTTCGCCGTCAAGCTCTCATCGGAAAACGACCCGAAGAATATTCTTTCGAATATTCTTTTGGAATAAACGTACTACAAAATACTCTCATCAATTATGGCGCCGCTGCCGGGGAGGGCTTGAAACGAAAGCGTCGTTTGTTATCGTTTGTTGGTGATTTGAAGATCCTTCCTCGGAAGTTATCGTTTTTGTGAAAAATTTAAAAAATAAAAAATAAATAAAAATACAAAAAGATAATAAATAAAACACTTTTCACAAAGTGTTTTCATTAATACATCTTAATAAACATCCTCCGTCTTCCGTTGAAGGAGGGCGGTTGTAAACCATTCCGAATCAGAACAAAAGATAATCGTGAAATCAATTGTTACCCGATTAGCTTATAAAGCGAAAAGGTTTCATTTGACGTAACGATTAACAAAAAGAAAAAGAAGATTGTTTTTCAATAAATTAAAAAAGCCAAAAATAATTCCCAACCAAAAATACAAAAAGATTTTGATTTTTAAATTTGATTTTTTCATTTTTGATTTTTCAATTTTGTTTCTTTTTGGTGTATGAACACCCGTTCTTCGTCTTACGACATTCTATCACCATTGTCTAATCCCGAGAGGATTCTACGACAAAATTCCCGTGTTCAATTCTCAAATGTTAAGGAAATGAATAATAACGGTCAACACCCGCTGGTGGGTGTTGCACAACAAAATGAGGATCCTCCGATAGGACCTCAACCGTTTTATGATTTGCGTCCAATGGAGGAACAACTCCAATCACCATTCAATGGTGTGAGGAGGGCCATTGTGATTCCCGACATTCAAGCAAATCAGTTTGAGATCAATCACGGGTTACTCAATCTCATCACGAGTATCTCCTTTCACGGACTTGAGCACGAAGATCCTTATATTCACATAAGGAACTTCACCGACATTGCTGAAACAATTAAGATTAATCAAGTTCCGTATGATGTTGTTAAGTTGAAATTGTTTCCTTTTTCCCTCAAGGGGGCAGCCCGGACTTGGCTTGAAAAGGAACCACCGAACTCGATTCACACTTGGGGAGATTTAGCTTCCAAGTTTGTGAATCATTTCTATCCTCCTTCTAAAACTTCTAATCTTCGAACTCAAATCTTCCGTTTCCAACAAGCTTTTGATGAATCGTTCAGTGAAGCTTGGGATAGATTTAAGGAGTTGTTGGAAAAATGTCCTAATCATGGTTTCTCACCCTTGCATCAGATTGATACTTTTTATAATGGGTTGTGTCATGCTGATCAAGATTCACTCAATTCTGCTGCGGGTGGAAATTTGTTAACTTGAACATTCAAGAAGCTTTCACGATAATTGAAAATAAGGCTAGAGTTAGAACTTCAAGATGTAAAACACAAGTTTCAAGTACTAATAGCAAAGCTAATGACGAAGTGATGAGTGTTCTTACAACTCTTACAAAACAAATTAGTCTTCTTGTCAAAGATAAAGAAAAACCTCATCAAACCGTCAATGTTGTGAATCAAATTTGTGAAACATGTGGTAGTCCACATCCGTATTATGAGTGTCCGGCAACCGGTGCCTTTGCTCATGAGAGTGGGTATGCTACAAATATGGGTGGTAACGGTTACCAACCCCAAGGAGATTGGAATCTCCTTAGCTACCGCTCGAACAATTATCTTGGACCACCACCCGGTTTCAATAACCAACCGCAAAATCAAATTGTGCCACATCGAAATAATCAAGTCAATCAAAATCAAAATCGGACAAATCATGGTTTTCAAAATCAAAACCAAGGGTTTAATCAAAATCGGGGTTTTCAAAACCAAGGGAATTTTCATAATAATCCGCATCAAGGGAATTTTCATAATAATCCAAATCAAGGGAATTTTTAAAATAATGCTAATCATGGGAATGTTATTCATGGAAATCAAAATCATGGAAATTTTCAAAATCAAAGTTTTCATCAAAATAACCGAGGGCAAAATTTCAATAATCATAATCAAAATGTTGTTTCAAATCCGTCGCTCTCGGATGAGATTCTTAAGCAAATAATGAAAACTCAAGAAATTTTGGCTAAGGAGATCCTTGATATTAAGAAGTCTTTAAATGATCGACCCTCGGGTTCGGGTACTAAATCTCTTCCAAGCAACACGATCGCTAACCCGAGGGGCGATGCTAAAGCGATCACGACACGAAGTGGTGTTTCATATGATGGACCTACGGCTCCGACTACCTCTTCTTCTCTTCCTTCCAAGGTAGTCGACCGTGAACTCGAGGTGACAAAGGATACGGAACTTCCTCTTAATAATGGAAGTACCGAAAACATCCAACCTCCGGTTGTCCAAATGCCTAAAGAAAAAGAAAATGTGTCTAAAGGAAAGGAAAAAGTTACTTTTGAACAAGATGAACCAATTAAAACTAAACTTCCTTATCCTTCGCGTTTAAATGATCAAAAGCACCGTGAGTCAATGAACTACCAAAAGGAAAATTTTTATAAAATCTTTCAAGATATTCGATTTGATTTGAGTCTCGCGGATGCCGTTGTTTTGATGCCAAAATTTGCTTCGATGATAAAAAATTTGTTGAATAACAAAGAACAATTGTTTGAAATGACAAAAATGCCTTTGAATGAAAATTGTTCCGCGGTTCTTCTTAAAAAGCTTCCCGAAAAGCTTGGAGATCCCGGTAAGTTCTTGATTCCGTGTAATTTTCCGGGGATGGTTCAATGCTTCGCCTTAGCCGATTTGGGTGCTAGCATTAACCTTATGCCTAAGTCGATGTGGAAGAAATTATCTCTTCCCGATCCTACTCCCACGTGCATGACCCTCGAGCTCGCCGATCGATCTACGTCTCATCCCATTGGAATAGCCGAGGATGTCATTGTTAATGTTGGAAAATTTCGTTTCCCTGCCGATTTTGTGATTGTCGATTTTGATCCCGATCCAAGGGTTCCTCTCATTCTCGGTAGAGGTTTCCTAAGGACGGGTCGTGCTTTGATTGATGTTTATGATGAGGAGATCACTTTGCGAGATGGTAATGAAGCCGTCACATTTAACTTGGATCAAACGTCGAGATACTCCTCTACCGATGATTGCATGTCCGTTAACCGAATCGATATTATTGATGAAGTTTCGGAGGAGTATTCTCAAGAGCTTCTTGGTTTTTCTCATAATGTTTCAAGTAGCAATCCCACTTGTGATTCTTCTTCTACTAATAATTCTTCCTCTTCTATTCCCGATGATAATTCTCCTTCTTCTCAACCTATTGTTGCCGACTCTTCCCCTTCCCTCACTCCGTTTGAGGGAAGTGATTTCTTTTTGGAAGATGTCAATGCTTTTCTTGCTATCGACACACCGGATGTTGATGATTCTTATTACGATCTGGAGGGAGATATTCTTTTGCTTGAACAACTCTTGAATGAAGATCCTTTCTCTCCTCTCCCTTCGAAGAACATTTGTGTTGAAGAAATTAAAGAAGTCAAAGAAGCCGAACCGACAAATGAAAAACCTCCTAAGCCCGAGCTTAAAGAATTACCTTCTAATCTTGAGTACTCTTAGAAGGAACCGACAAATTTCCCGTTATCATTTCTAAATTCCTTCAAGATGAGGAGAAGATCCGTCTTTTAGATGTGCTTAAGAAACATAAGAGTGCCATCGCTTGGCAAATTTCCGACATCAAGGGCATAGACCCTCGTTTTTGTACTCACAAGATTCTACTTGAAGATAATTTCAAACCTTCCGTCCAACAACAACGACGGGTTAACCCAAAAATTCATGAAGTCATTAAAAAAGAGGTTATCAAATTACTTGACGCTGGGATGATTTACCCCATTTCTGATAGTCCATGGGTTAGCCCGGTCCATTGTGTTCCAAAGAAAGGTAGTATTACCGTTGTGAAAAATGATGATAATGAGTTAATCCCCACACATCTCGTCACCGGTTGGAGAGTGTGTATCGATTACCGCAAACTTAATGATGCGACTCGTAAAGACCATTTCCCGCTTCCTTTTATGGATCAAATGCTCGAACGTCTTGCGGGAAACGAGTTCTATTGTTTTCTTGATGGTTTTTCCGGCTATTTTCAAATACCGATTGATCCCCAGGATCAAGAGAAAACGACTTTTACGTGCCCTTATGGAACGTTTGCTTACCAACGAATGCCATTTGGCTTATGCAATGCTCCTGGAACGTTCCAAAGGTGCATGATGGCCATTTTTCATGATTTGATTGAGAAAACAATGGAAGTCTTTATGGATGATTTTTCGGTATATGGTGATTCTTTTACGTCTTGTCTCTCCCAATTAGAACAAATGCTCCAACGATGTGAATAAACTAATTTGGTTCTAAATTGGGAGAAATGTCACTTTATGGTTAAAGAGGGTATAGTCCTTGGCCATAAGATTTCTAAGGCCGGGATTGAGGTTGATCGAGCTAAAGTCGATGTGATCGCAAATCTACCTCATCCCACGACCGTCAAGGGAATTAGAAGTCTCCTCGGTCATGCCGGCTTTTACCGACGTTTTATTCAAGATTTTTCCAAGATAGCCCGACCTTTGACCCATCTTCTTGAAAAGGATGCTCCGTTTATCTTCTCAAATGAGTGCATTGATGCATTTAATATTCTTAAGAAGAAGTTAACGGAAGCTCCTATCTTAGTTGCCCCCGATTGGGACTTGCCTTTTGAGCTCATGTGCGATGCTAGCGATTATGCTATCGGGGCGGTCTTGGGGCAACAAAAGAACAAATATTTTCAACCGATACACTATGCTAGTAAAACAATGAATGACGCTCAATCTCATTACACGACTACCGAAAAAGAAATGTTAGCCGTCATATATGCCTTTGAAAAGTTTCGACCTTACCTTCTTTTGAAGAAGTGCATAGTGTATACGGATCATTCGGCTTTAAAGTACTTAATGAACAAACAAGATGCTAAACCAAGACTTATGCGATGGGTTCTCCTCCTTCAAGAATTCAATGTTGAAATTCGAGACAAGAAAGGAGCGGAGAACCTAGCCGCCGATCATATGTCTAGACTCGAAAATCCTCATCAAAGTATTCTCGAGAAAAAGGATATAAATGAATCATTTCCTCTTGAGACACTTGGAAGTGTATCACATAGTGATTCTAGTACCGCATGGTTCGCCGATTTTGCGAATTACCATGCGGGGAATTTCATAAGAAAAGGGATGTCGTCTCAGCAGAAAAAGAAATTCTTTAAGGATGTTAAGCATTATTATTGGGACGACTCCTATTTGTTTAGAGTTTATGCGGATCAAGTGATCCGGCGGTGCGTTCACGGCAAAGAGGCCGATGAGATTCTTATGGCATGCCACAATGGACCCACCGGGGGACTTCATGGTGCCAACTTTACCGCAAAGAAAGTTTTTGATTCCGGCTTCTATTGGCCGACGATATACCGAGATGCACAAGATTTGGTGAAATCTTGTGACTCGTGCCAGCGTCAAGGAAAAATTTCACAACGTGATGAGATGCCTCAAAACGCTATTCAAGTTTGTGAAATCTTTGATGTCTGGGGTATCGATTTTATAGGACCATTCCCGTCTTCGAGAGGGAATAAGTACATACTTGTGGCGGTCGATTATTTGTCTAAATGGGTTGAACCGAAAGCGCTCCCCACCAATGACGCCCGAGTAGTGGTTAAGTTCTTGAAAAACTTGTTTTCCCGATTTGGTACACCTCGTGCTATCATAAGTGATCGTGGTACTCATTTTTGTAATGATCAATTCGCTAAAGTCATGTCCAAATATGGAATTACTCATCGTCTTAGAACCGCGTATCATCCGCAAATGAGCGGTCAAGTTGAGGTGTCCAATCGTGGTCTTAAGAGGATTTTAGAAAG
This sequence comes from Artemisia annua, assembly GCA_014162995.1. Classification (NCBI taxonomy): domain Eukaryota; kingdom Viridiplantae; phylum Streptophyta; class Magnoliopsida; order Asterales; family Asteraceae; genus Artemisia; species Artemisia annua. Next base: position 89,790 of record LBNU01007498.1, read on the forward strand.
AACCGTTGATGGAAATCATGCTTCTTGGTCTGACAAGTTGGATGATGCATTATGGGCTTTCCGTACGGCTTACAAAACACCAATCGGATGTACTCCATATAAGCTTGTTTACGGAAAGACTTGTCATTTACCCATCGAGTTAGAGCATAAAGCATATTGGGCTTTGAAACATGTTAATTTTGACCTTAAGACCGCGGGTGATCATCGTAAAATACAATTAAATGAATTGGTTGAATTGCGTGATCAAGCTTATGAGAATTCTTTAATCTACAAAGAGAAAACAAAGAAGATACATGATGAAAAGATTAAGAATCGTGATTTCAATGTAGGAGACCGAGTCCTTCTTTTTAATTCTCGATTGAAGATTTTCTCGGGCAAGCTAAAAACCCTTTGGTCTGGACCGTTCACTATTACTCATGTGTTCCCTTATGGTACCGTTGAGTTATCTCAACCCGATGGTCCCAACTTTAAGGTGAACGGTCATAGGATCAAACATTACTTCGGAGGGGATATACCACCCATGGTAGTCCCGGATCTCCAAACTTTCCATAAGGACAAATGAATTCGGGGATCGAGTCAAGCTACGTGACTCGGTGAACAAAAACAAAGCGCTTCGTGGGAGGCAACCCATGCTTATCATTTCTATTTTATTTTCTAATGTGACGTGAGGAGGGGCGACCTCTTCCATTATTGTGTTTTCGTGGTTGTTTATGTTGTTTGTCCAGGAATTTCCCGAATTATGACGACTCTCGTGCTCGTTTTCCATCTCATCATCACTCGACTCTCATTCTTCATGCTTTTGGAAATCCATATTATATCCTAAATCTTATCGACTAACGTATCTTTGGCATAATTAATAAACGGCCTAGATTTATGTTAGGATTACCCTTACCTTTTCAAACATTGAGGACAATGTTTCGTTTTAGTTTGGGGGGGGTCAATCTTCGATTTGATTTGACTTGCACTTTCATTTGTGTCGTTTAGTCATGCAACCTCGTTTTTCCTCAAAAATAACAAAAATTGAAAATTTTTGAAAAATTGTGAAAAAGAATAACTGTTGAAAAGTTGTGAAAAATAGAATAAAGTTCGAATAAGTGTTTTGACACCGTGTCGACTTTCCGCTGGCGATTCTTGGTATCTTTATTGGACTAATTCATATTCGAACGAGAAAATATGAAGCAATTCATTTCTCAACTTAATTTAAAAATTTCTAGATACACTAAGATATGGGAGCTAGGGGTTTTTACACAAGTAACTACAATGAGTAGTATTGGCATCTAAATTGTAAGTAAATGGTGATCTCGTTTTTAAGCTTAGTTTGGGAACTCGTGAAAAATCGAGGATGATGAATTTTATCCGTATGGTCACTTTTCTATGAATCGTGTTTCTACTCTTTGACCCTAAAAGTTATTGAAAGATAATGAAAGTCGATACACCGTCACCCGAATAAGTTGTGAAAAGTTCAAAAGTAATAAGTGTAATAAAAGGGTGAAACAATGAAAATGGAATAACAGGGCATTTAAGGGAATAAATGGTTTCGTATCTCTTTCGAACATTTTGCTACTTTTCAAAGTTAAGTAAAAAGAGTTATGAAATTATTTATCTCTAAAGCGTGATTGAATCCCATTGCGTGAGGACACGACAATATCTTAGTTTGGGGGATTTTGATATGTGTTAAATCACATATCATTTATTTACCATTTTAAGACCAAAAAGACCAAAAACGCTAACAAATGCCAAAGATATACGTGTTTTTGTGTTTATGACTGTGCAGGAATGGATATTGCAAAAACGGACTCGAATCACATCAAAACGATTAAAAAACGAGCACGAGATTTGGAACGAGTGTCAGAAGCCGGGTCCCGGGAAGCATTTTTCACAATTGAGCTCAAAATGACAACATCAACCCTTGAAGTATCATTACTTGGCACAAATGATCCCTGGAATTTCAGAATTGTCAAAATAAGCCCTTGTGATTTTATATACTTAAGTTGCCAAATCTGCCAACCCAATTATCATAAACCCAAAACTATTTCCAGCCCAATCCCATTTTATTACCACAAGCCCATCCCATATAAACCCAAAACCCGGCCTACAATTATAACCCGATACCCACAAACCCACAACCCACACAAAGTCAAATAAATATAAAAAAAACACCCTGCGTCCCTTTTCACCCCCAATTCCTTTTACCCAGCAAATCCTATGAACCCTAAAATACCCTCACCCACAATTACCCAATTCAACCTCATATTAAGGGCTAAAGGGTCAATTCTCTCCACTCCTGACACTCTGTCAGAGTTTGACAGCTAGGGAATCACACGTGGAAGCTATGGATTGGATGGAACACGTCATTGGGTGAAATCAAGGCTTGTGATTGGTTCAAGGGTGTCAGAAAAGATCCAAGGAGCATATTCGTGATATGATTCCATTTCCAGAACCTTCAGAGGACGCTCCTCTCTTAGCTATAAATAGAGAGCATTACCCCTTATTTATGAGGGTAGAAATTAGTAACGAAGCGCTGCAGAAATTATGTTAGGATATATGTAGCTATAAGAACTCTGTAATCTCATTCTTCATAGTGTAATTTTAGCTCTAATGAAATAAAAGTTTTTAGTTATTTTCATCTAAAATCTGCTTTGTTCCATTGTTACTATTTCATTTAGTTTCTAAACCATCTCATAAGCTGTTTTCATTTCCTTATAAGCTTTTTCTCAAGGATAATTCAAGTTTTCTATAATTTCGTTTCATTCTCATCATCACTTTTATAAAAATAATAAAAAATTCAGTAAAACAAAAGAAAATTATAAAAAATGTTGAAATTAGCTTATACATAAACTGATTTACTTTATATAAAGCTCTCATAAGCTCAGTAGGTTTTGGAAATTTGTTTAGAGATTACATCATTTGATTCTGCTTTAAGTTCCTCTGGTCAAAAAGTCAAAGGAGATGGTGAAATGAAGAATATGGGGTATACAGAGGTGGATTTAGTTGCAGAGGTGGTTTGGGATTATTGTGAGCCTATCTAAAAGATAGGCCTTGTTCTGGTTATTTTCCCTTTGTCAGTAAGGGATTGACTTCTGTAAGATCTTAATTTCATTTCAGCTTTATATAGAATTTTGTAGCATAAATAGTGTAGAACTGTTTTACTTAAGGAGTGTTTTGTTGTCTTGCTGCTATTACATCCAATTCTAGTGTCTATTGATCTGTTTGCGTTTGTCTGCTCCTTAGATTTCTCTTGCATTGAATCTGTTATAGTTTTAGCATAACTGTGAATTTGCGATTCTGCATTGTTGATGTTTAGCTCTGAGTATTTGAGAATCCTTTAGTATATTTGATCAGTCCATGAGCTTAATTGGTTGTTTAGTGGTTAAAGTTTCAATAGAGCGTATCATTTAGTGCTAGTATAACTGTGTTATTTAGTAGTGTTTGGACCTGATCTGTTTTGGATGTTGCTGTTGTTCATTTGTAGTTTACTCTGCACACGTAGTTCATTAGCAGCATAATATTGGTAGGAAATTTGATTTAGCTTCTAAATTTGAAATCTGCTGGTGTGTTGGTTGTTAAGAATCTGTGAATCTGTTGTTCTAGTTGTTTGTAAGTGTGCTCTTTCTGTTTAATTGATATCAGATAAGTGTATCTGAGCTAGTTCTATCATAAGTGTGGATTAGTTTAGCTAGCATAACAGATCTTTAGTTTAACTCAGATTTATAATAATGTTTGGCTTAGCCTTAATCCCTGTGCTTATGCTGTTTAATTGTGGAATGTACTGTTCATTTAGATCACATTAGCACTAAATAGCTCAATACAAGTGCAATAGTGGTAGGATATTCAAATAAAGTCAATATTCACTCTTAATTCTAATTCTGCTTGCTATCTTTGTTATCTGTTCATATGATTTTGGTCAATCCTTGCATTTTGTGTTTGTGTTTGATAATTTCATAGTTAAACCAGTTCTATAAACATCTAGTATTAGATTTAGGCACTTGAATCTGAGTTTGGTCAAAGTTCATTTTCAAACAAAAAGTCAAACATTGCATTCATGAATATGTTCTGGTTTGCTGAACTTGGGCCAAATTAATCTTCAATTAGCATTTTAAAATTGGGGCTTTTGAGTTTTTCCTACTCTCTGATTGGTTGTCCTTATTTTGCCCCCATTAGTTTGTAGTTTACAGCTTATTTCACTGCTTATTCTTGGACTTAAACTTTGTCCCATATCTATTAGTTGCTGAAAATTCAGTTAGGTACATTGTGTAATTTTTGGCTTTAAGCACTTGTTCCTTTGATTGATCTGAGTCTCTTTAGTTGTATTTTAGTCATTTCTTTTATCATTTTTCATTAAGATTTTCTTAAGTGCTTATTTGCTCAAAATAAGTGCTTATCAAGGACTTTTTGAACTGTTTTGTTATAATTCTGAGTATGACTTGATCAAAAATGGGTTGAATTGAGTTCATTTGAGCCTAAGGAACCTTCTGAGTCCTTATCTTACAGTTTTCATTCAAGTGCTTATTTATAAGCACTTGAATAAGCTGTTTTAAGCTCAAATAAGCACTTTTCAGCTTATTTTTGAAAAAGTTTTTATCTCAGAACCTTTAGAATAGTATTTTAGATTTTCCATAAAAAAACTCATATTTATTTGAGCTGTTTTACCATTTATTTTGTATTTTTCTAGATTTTTAATCACTTTAAATCATTTTTAATTCAAAATAATTCATAAAAAGCCAAAATAATTCTGATTTTTCTTTTAAAAATAGTTTTTAGATTTATAAGATTTAAAAAAAAATTGCATTTTTAAGACTCTTTTTCTATTTTCTAGACTTTTTAATCATTTTTAAATAGTTAAAAATAGTTTTTAATTCATAGAAAATAAATAAAAAATCAAAAAAAAATATAATTCTTTTTCTCAAAATTATTTTTGATCATTTAGAATTTTTAGGAATTTTGTTTGCATTTTTAGGACTCATTCTCGTTAGATTTCACCTTTTAATACGTTCTTAGCGTTTACGTTTCGTTCCATTTTGTGTATAATTGAATTGTGTGCATAGACTACTTGTACTTTGTGCTTAGTTGTGCGTTTTATTTCATTTCTATTGTAGTATAATCCATAAACTCCAAAATATATCACTATTCATTTCACACACACACCTTTTCATACGTCAATTTCGCCGTCAAGCTCTCATCGGAAAACGACCCGAAGAATATTCTTTCGAATATTCTTTTGGAATAAACGTACTACAAAATACTAACATCAGAGTCCAAGTTAAAATACGATCGGTTAGAAGGAACAGTTCAATTCTCTAAAGAAACCGATAAAATCACATATAGGATGCCTAATAACATGAAGGAGTTTCGTTATGTGCCTCAATTAGAAAGAGAGAACATTAGTGCAATTGAGGACATTAACGAAGAGGATAATAAAAAGGGAATGAATTTTGTATAGGAAAAGAAGAGTCTCTATTATAAAAATTGCTTAACCCTCGGACCCAAATACAAAGTTAATATGGAAATAGTCCAAAGACTGAGAGAATCAATTGAAAAGTGGGAAAGGAAAACGTAGAGAGTGACTTTGAGTTTAGCTACAAGACTCGTTAATAAAGAAAAGCGCTTCTTGGGAGGCAACCCAAGCTTTATTTGTTTGTTTGTTTGTTTATTTGATTTTATTTGCTTTCGTATGAATGTTTTATTTTATTGTTTATTGTTCATGTATCAAAGATTTTGTGAAAATGCTTTATTTTGTTTTTAACCTCGTCTTAACTAAATATAAAGGTATTTTGCAAAAGATAAGTGTAAGGGAAATCCAAATTTATTTTTAAGAACGGATTGAACATGAACAATAACAATGAGATATAAACATGCATATTAGTATTTGTTTGAGTCAAATGCTTCTATCGAGTCATAATGATTGTTTTGCAGGATTCCAGGAATTAGAACATAGGTTTTTCCAGAAATTTTCCGGAAACAAAGTATAAAAATTCTATCAGATCAATTCTGACGGACGTCAGGTTTAATTTTCTGGAAATTTTGCAGGTTTTGTTTTTCTGCCGGAATTGTAAAGTTTCGTAAAATCTGTATTTTATAATCTCCAAGAATCTGCAAACATTCATTCCACAAGCATTATATCTTTACTTGCTTTCTAGGATTTAATTTTACATAGATTTACCGCCGATTTTACGCTAGGTTTTCATGTTTGTTTTCTCAAGTAATTAATAGGTTAATTGGACAAGAAGATGTACATGGCGAATCAAGCTTTTGGCGCTGCTTTAATCTTGGAGTTTCCACATTTTCTTGGAGGAGGATTTAACCATGTTACTACATCATCCACACCGAACGAATCAGGGGAGTATTTGTTTCATTCTTTCATTTTCTTTACTTTTACATCTTTTAATTGAACATTGGGGACAATGTTCGGCTTAAGTGTAAGGGGGGTAAATGAAGATTCCTTAGATATTACAATTGCACTTGATTTTTGTTTTGTATAATAGTAGATGCGTAATAAAACTGAGAGAAACACTTGATTAGGGTAATTTTAGCACCAAATTTAAAATTTTTTGCGACATATAGGAGTGAAACTTTAGTCTTAATAAGCGTCTCATGGATAGGAGTTATATGACTAGCACAAAAACCGTACCACTCAAAAATTTTCCACCCCAAACATGTGAGGTTCACCCCTAGATTTGTTAGGAAAAGCCTTAGTGCTTATGAGTGTACCGGTAGTATTTAGATTCTAGAACTTGCGTTAGTGATTCATCCCGAGGCCACAAGTGAGACTACATTCGTGTAGTTGGATTACTACATGATAAGAGGCATTAGGATAACCCATGTTTTTAAGCCTGTTTTTATATAATTACATTGACTTCATTGGTCAAGTAATTCTCCCACACCTTTGCGATGTACTCATTTTTAGTACACGGTACCCCTAGTACACCCCGCAGAGCCTATCTTTTTCGTTTCTAACTTTAAGCATTTTACTTAAAGGAAGAATTTGTTTACAATCCACCCCCAAATGTACACCCAAATCGCCTTAGCCTTCCTTTTATGCACTCATCTTTAGTGCATTATTGTTACAACATATGTTTAAACCCTTTGTTAATTGTCTAATTGATTACATGGTTGCTAAGTTGAGTCATATCTTGTACATATTGTTTTGGGACGATTGGGACTCATGGGTAAAGTACTAGTGTGATGGAGTAATGGGGAAGAACATCAATTATTACCCCCATATGTGCGTTAATGTTTTAAAGTACTCCAAGTGGTTTCATTATCTTAATTCGAGTCTTTATTTTTGATTCATGTAAAAATTCAAGTGTAAGGGGAGAACCGAGCCCCCATGATGTATTATTTTTGATGGTAGGGCAAGAATGTATGCAAAAAAAAAATCGAAAAGATCAAGAAAAAAAATTAGAAAAAGAAAAGTGAAAAAAACATACGGACTACCATCCCGTTTCCTTTTATGTTTATTGTAAGTTTTTGTTATTTCATAGTTAGCTCAAGTTGAGTCGAGTCTTGGCTTAGCAACGCCGCATTGTACATGTAATTAACCAAGATAATTGACTTGCCACCAGTAAAATATCCCTTTATCCAACAAACCGTGTTTTCCATATCCCTACACCTAATGTTATAACCCTTTGAAAAGACCTCTTTGATAGTTTTCCTAGGTGCTTACGCCAAGTGGAGGAGGTTTTCGATCCTTTCCCAAGCCTATGGTAATCTATTTGCTATGACAGGTAGTGAGCGATATTTTTCCATTTCCATTAGTTATATATAGGTCTATAACATCCGAGAGATGAGAGTATCCAAACACTATTTGTGGGGTGCTAGTGTATAATTTCCGTGCTTGTTTTGATTAAGGTGGAACGATCATTTGTTGTAATTATTTTTATATTAATGTTAAATGACCCCTAGCTTGTATTTTGATTAGAATAAAATCTCATTTGCTTGAGGACAAGCAAATCCCAAGTGTAAGGGTATTTGATAAGGAGAAATTTGTTACGCTTTTAAGGGGTCATTTAAGCCCTAAGTCGTGATATTATGATCAGTAATTACTTTAAATCGTTCCTTTTGTCATTTTAGGTACTTTTGAGAAGAATTTTGGAAAACAAAACATTTTGAACGTTTTTGGAGCAAAAAGTGAAGAAAACGACAAAGTCAAGAATCCAAGCTAGAAATTGTACCTGACGGCGTCACCTATTCCAAAGGGACGGCGTCACTCATTGAGACAAGAGGTGGAAATCACAATTGCACTTGACGCGCCAGAAGAATTTTTGTGCATAACATGTGACGGCGTCACTCTTTACCTGAAGTAGGCCGTCACGTGTATTCTCTAAAGCGTGACAGCCCAGAAACCTTACAAGCAGACGGCGGCAAGTAGATGGATTGGGCGACAAGAAACCCTAGCCGCGGCGAGATGACGGCGTCAGCCATTAAAAAGGGACGCCGTCACCTTTGTAATTCTATATATACTTTTCGATTTTTCATTCATTAAGAGAGGACTCTTGTAGGGAACTTTTGGTACGAACCCTAGGCGACTTTTGCAGTATTTTTAGGGTTCCAAACCCTCTTTTCTTCCATGTTCAATTAAAGATAAGTTATCCTTTATTCATTCAATATATCTATGTGTTGTTTGATTATATTGTATGCTTTTCTTTCCTTTAACATGCTAGCTTAGATTTACTTGTGTTTGCTTAGATCTAATGAAACCTAGTTATTGATTATTGGTTGTTGGTTTGTCATTAATTGTTGTAGGTGATTGATTTTAGCATTAGGCTTAAGAAAATTGGCTAATCTCGTATATGGTAACTTGCTTGAACGTCTTAAGAAACGTAATCGGATGTGTACTACGGTTTTATTGGTTGTATTTAATGCATAAGTGACTATTAATGAGGCCATGATAGGATACTAAACGTGTCGTCATAGGAAGAGATAGAAGCTTATGGAGTTGGGAAAGATCGTACACGGCCCCACAAATGGTATTAAGGAATGCAACCCTTCACCTATGCAATTGTGACAAACCAATTAACCAATAAAAGATAACTATGGAGTAAGAAAATCTAAGTAAACACGATTTTTTTCATATTAGAAGTTCTCACACTTTTTATTTTCTTATTATTTATTTTATTTGTTTAATTAGTTATTTGGGTTAGTTGAGTAGCAACTAATTTCGCCCACTCCTCCAATACCCAAGATATTTATTTGCTTTCCATAAAACATAAAAATACAAAAAGAATCATCCCTCACCTCTAGACCTAGTTAGATTAGTGTTCACAGTACAGTGCAGCTGCAACACCAGTGTGGTTTCTTTTTTTTAAACATGGGAAAAACTGTATCGGAAAAATAAGTTCATGGGGTTTGTGAATAATACATTATCTGGGAGTGCGCATGAATATTTGTTACCTGATTCTTGATAGTTTGGTTTCTTTTGTTTTTAGGGTATCCAAGAATGGCAACTTAACACGCTAATGTTAAGGTGAGGAGGGTGGAAGAAATCGATGTAAAGGTTTTTGTATGATACTTGCAGGAGGTTTCTATTATGTTATTGGCGCGTATTGATCGACCATCTCTAGAAGCCAAGAGAACAAGTTTGTCGTTTGACGATCCGTTTAGCAACCAAATGTGGAGTGGGGAATGGAAAGCCATATACGTATACCAACATTCTGCATCGACAGTCTGGAGAGATTCTAGCATGTTGATTGCTGTTGTAAGTTGTTATTACTTTATTGTGTTTGTAACAAATGTTATTTTTTTTAACCATTTGTTATTATTCTTTGGCATTATTTATAAGTTACCAGGTTTAATGCTAGCTTATTGTTAGTTTCACATTTATGTTATCGCCAATACTTTTGACCACATATACTTCATGCTATCACCGATACTTTACTTGGTTTTGACTAAGGTGTTGTGTGTTTTGCAGTGACGATGGATAGTTGGAGAATACAGGGTGATAAATGCAATCAAGAATTTGAAAGATCAGAGTCTAATCTTCATATGGAGTTATAGAAAATTACCTGATGGTATGGTTTTTAACCTTTGTTAGTATTTTGATAATTACTTTATCTCCGTTATATAATATATTAATAAATTTTAAGCAGTTAAAAATACCATTAAGCAACTTGAAAAGATTCTTGGTGACCATGAATAGTGAAACGCACGAATGCAATATCGTAAGAAAGAAAGTAAGAGCATACGTTGCTGTGAATGATACTGAGAAAATGAAGCTTGGTAGTGTGAAGAAAATAAATGATATTTGAATGGAAATATCATATGTAGTTGTAAATGATACTGAAAAAATGAAGCTTGATGGTGTGAAGAAAATAAGCGATGCTTGAATTGAAAGATTGTAACTGCCGATGAACTGCATATCTTCCTTGTTTGTGGTTATTGAGAAGATAATGTTGTGTTGGACTGGTCGAGCTAGAAAGGTATAATACGTTGGTGAGACCACTTAATATGTCAGTTGTGCTTGCTACTAGTGCAGATAGCGGGTATGAATGACATGCTGAGTGATTTGACTAACGTTTCATACTTCTCTAGTTCGACTATCTTTTTAATGTTACCATTGATAAAAAAAAGTTCTTCGTGTTGTATTTATATGTAATGGAGGTCTACTTTTATTTGTTATCGTGCGAAATCAAATTTTAGAAGTACGTATTGTATTTTTATGTAATGAATGTCTACTTATATTTGTTATCAAGTGAAATCGAATTTTAAATGTGTTGTTTTATAGTATTTGGTTGAGCACATCTTAATTTGAAAAAAGAATGTTACAAATATCCCGCAACAACGTCCGAGTTAAAATCCTTTAGACGTTAACCATACAACAAATGACAGCAAGAATGGCCAAAAGAAGTAAAGCACTTGCAAGCCCAAGAAGAATGAAAATAAGTATGAGTTAACCGAGGGATAATGTCATAAAATGACAAGTTACTTTTGTCAATGAACCATTTAATTATCTAAAAATTTTAACCGTTAAATATTTAGAGTTACATTATATGGGCCGGATAATTTTACTTTTTCACAATTATTACATGAAACATTTTAAGCATATTGGGGTGAAAATGAGCTAAATAGATTGAGCATGCAAGAGTTGAAGCGCGACTCGTTTATATTTATATGGTTTAACCTCTAGCTCGGGCACGTTTCAAGCCTTATATTACGCTTTTGGCTCTAGCACGACTCGCCACATATTTTTCATGATCGAGCTTGGCTCGGGTTCAGCTCGTGTTTATTACTTCAAGCTCAAGCTTGCTTATTTAAGTATATGACCGGTATGTATGATTACATAAAACAATATAAGTATACGTGAACAAAGTGCATAAATATATAAAGCATACATTTGTAATGCTTGTTTTGTAATGCTTGTTTAGGCTCGTAAACCTAGTCGGCCTTGAGTACGAGGCTCGGGCTTGAACTCGAGCCGATCTCGTTTATTATATGAGCCTCAGAAAAGGCTCGACCTCGACTCATTTAAAGCTTCTACTGAGTCGATCCCAAGCAACTTTTGATGTAGACCAGTCATGGACCTTGTATAAACTACTTCTAGAAATTACGTGAAAAGATCCTTGTTTCAACCCTTGAAGAAGTCGATAGAACCAAACATGTCCACATAGTTAAGCCACCAACATGCACCCGGATGCCATTGTAACATTGTTGATTCCCACTAAGAACGTGTATTTCATGGACTTCAACAAAACCTTGAAAAAGAATCCATGCATGGCGTAATTTGAAAGACGGGCACTCATGAACCACACAACGAAAAGCCGTATTTTTCGTTACCTGGCCCTTGAGCACTTGTAGCACATTTTGGAAAAACCAAAACTTTAAACAAGAGACCAACTAACCAAAAAATCATTCATGGGTCACTTATGACCCAAGCCTGATTGTGTGTTTAGGTTAATTAATGTTTCGATTATACATACGTACGCTATATAAGTATATACTTTGCCTAGTAATATAATAGAATCACGGAGAATTCAATAATCCACCATGGTATCACCTACATGGTTTTCAATGCATAACATGGTAACATGAGCGGGTCTGATCTCGAGACCTATTCAGCCGCTATGAGTCACTGCCTCTATGCCATCCCATCAAATCCTGACCGCCACAAATTATCCCTTCTATGTTAACAAAATGCAATTTTCGGTTAAAACCCTTACACGCATACTGTTTTGGCTATACTTTTTAATTGTTTGGAGTTAACTGATACAGTCAACGCCATTCTATTCGTTTTTCAATTCTGTACAAAGCCCACCTTGAATCACCTTTGCCGGCTGTCGGACGCACCGCCACGCGCTGCTGGAAGCCGACTACCGTAAAAAATAGTCTAAGATTTGCTTTTATTTTTGTTTATTTGCTTTTGCTTTTGCTTTTGTTGTTGCTACATGGTGAAAATTAATCTCCGCTTGTTGTCGGATGTCTTCATCAAAAAATATATTATTTGTTTTTGCTTCTGCGTGAAGAATTGCTTCCACTTTCTGCTAGCTTTCTTCTATAAAAAATTATGCTTTTATGGTGATAACATTTTTTTAGTTTACTACTCCAACCTGATCGCTCGCGATTTTATCGCTCGATTAGAGGATGGATATGGTCAGAGCTCGAATGTCGGTTTAGTACATTAAGATTTCATTATGCATATGTACTTTATATATATTTTGCCTTGTAATATAATAGAATTAGAGAGAATTCTATATTACAACATGGTATCACCTAGGGGGTTTACTATTCCACAATTTCCGGAATGAATTTGACAACCATATCAGACAAGAGCATATCAGTGACAAATATGTCTTTGGGCCATGTTTGAGTCTAATGAATTTGACAACCATATCCAGACAAGAGCAATCAGTGACAAAGATATCTTTGGGCCATATTTGAGTCTGACCTTTACACAAAGCTTTTCTGTGGTGACTTTGGCCCTTTTTAGTACACAAAACATTTGTACTTCAATATAGGCTAACATTCATGAAGTGTTTTAAAAGCTTATTTGTTAAACTTGCTAAACATCTTTACCATAACACAACTACTAAAAACAAGCACGTTTGAAAAAACTTAAAAACAAGTACCATAACTGTTATTTACCAGAAAAATATAGCACAAAACAAGATGAACCATAATCATTACATGTTGCGATTATTTTAGCAAAATCGACATCGGAAAAATTTCTCGGCATGAACATATGTTTAACATGCCAAAAACTGTATCCACGTTACTCTTTACAGACAACCCAAAAAAATAACTTTACTGAGCATTCCGTTCAATCTTTCAAATCTGCGATCATGTAAACAATACACACTATCATCAGTATATCACTAAAATAAGAGGTTTTTATCTGTTACGTTTGAAAATGAGCATAAACTAACCTTGTAATTTGAAATCGTTTGGCGATTTTCTTTTGTGATTTGACTGGTACGACAAAAATATTAAAAAAAAAAAACTCAGGTTCTTTTGCTTCTTGCTTCTGCTTTCCAATTCCTGCCACCTGGGGTACTCGAGTGTTCTCCAGTCTCCTCCGGGACATTCGATTGATTTTCAGAAGCAATTTGTTGTTTTAATAAATGTGCTCTTCTGGCGTCCCTTTTCCAGTTTCTTTGACTATAGACACGGCTTACAAAGTCCACAGGAGTATCATTCATTTGGGTTTCATTAATTTGGATTTCACTGACTTGTAGTTGAACAGGTTGAGTGATCATGTACCCTCTATCCATATCGGCTTGTTGACGCTTCCTAGCTCTATATCTACGTTGTCTTTCTCGGTTTTTTATACGGCGAGCAATTACTTCTGGGTCATTTTCGTCAAAAGGGATCATTTGTAAATTATTCATGTTTGACATATCAATAACGTTATGACCATTTTCCATTTCAAGTGGAGGTTGGAACATCTACAAAAAAAAGTTAACAACTTGATAAGAAATATATCGTCTTCAGATTCTTTAACTTTACTCGAACGTCATATTGCAAAAAAGGTAATAATTGGATAAGGAAATGTTGTCTTCAGATTCTTTAACTTAATCTCGAACATAGTACTTAATATGTTATGAGGAATAACGGACTTCTCCATCTTAGAGTATATAAAACATTGTTCTAACCTTTTGTGTTAAAATGTACTACATTTTAGAAGTAACCTAATTACTGATTATGAAAAATACAGATTTGACTTGAACAGTCAACAGACTGCACCAATAAAGATTAGAACGCTGTGTCTCTAATTACTGCTTTTCCCGTGAAATATGAACTGACTGAAACAAAATAAGTATGCTTTCTAAACAAGAGAATGTCATCAAATGGGCTTTAAATCATCTAAAATCTAATCATCAGATCAACTAATCAGATAAAAAATTGAGTCACTTTCGCTGGAAATGGGGTTTCTTCAGACCTCTTAAAGTCAAACATACTACATTTGACCCTAAAACTCAAATAATTTCTAATGGTTTGTAGATAAACGATGATCGAATTAAACCTCGATCAAAGTGAATAACATGGGATGATCGAAATTCTGAATCCAAAATTATTATTTCTGTAATTACTAATTAGGCATTCCTAATTCTTTCCTCAAACGTGCTTTGCTCAACAGAAAGAAATATCTTCTACTATATCACTATTTGACTTGAATATCAACACACTCAAGCAGACTACTTTTAACATCAAAACAAAAATAGAAAATATATACCTTTAGAACATAATTTGACAAATACAAAGAAAAGTGGAAGTAAAACTAATAGAAAGAAAGAGGAGCTAATTATTTAAATAGTATTTTTATAATCAGGTCATACCTTATGATTTGCTAAAAAGTTATTCCAAATATATATCTTGTCTATATGTTATTTACCCATATGTGTGAAGAGGTTATTGATTGAAAAGTTATTCACAGCTGCATGGAGAAAGTTTACTGTTTTTTGTTATTAGTAAAGTCAAATAACTAAGTCCTGCATCTTGTGATTAGCATAAGTTTATGTATGCTTAACATCCATATTATGATTCCATATAAATGTTAGATTTTTACCAAATCTGAGATTTGGTTCCAGGATTTACTATTCTTAGATATCAACATATAAATACTCTACTAGATTTAAAAATTTAACTAGTATGCATGCTAGTGATCGGTGTATCTTCAACTAAATATCCAGATTATGCCACCTTAGTTGGTGGCTAAGCTATATCCGTATGCACGGGCGCTTAGAAGCTACATTGATAAGTGCATTGAACTTTTGATGCCATATGGCTATGTTAGATGATATCAATACTACATCATAAACAAGTGGATAGGACGTGTTGGGTAACAATACACATTGGGTTCAAGTCAACACTTTTGTGATTTTGTTTGCATGTCCAAACCAGATGGGTCGGGTTGGGACGACCCAACAGTCTGTTGCCCTTTGTATTTTCAAAGTAATTAATAAAGTATATATGGTTTAAACAATACACTATAAGAATCTAGGATATAGTAAGCATTTGAATACACATTAGTCGACTTTTGAGAAGTTTTACCCGCTTGACACATTTGACTGTTTCATTCGCAACTAATTCCTACATTTGACCAGTTTTACCTGTTACCAATATAACATAACAAGAGCTGACCCGTTTCCATATAAATGGTTGCCACTCTACACCTGTGAGTTATCAAACCCCAATAGTGGCAAAGTCATAATTAACTAATCACAAATTATGGATATGGTTAGATCCAAAATCAATATCTTGTGAAACTTTGATTCTTTTTACAAATTTACATAATGTGACACAGTTTCTTAGAAATACAGCTCGTCAGGCAAAATTCGCCATCCCCTATTGATCTTTCATTACTGTGGACATCCCTCAACATATGCAACTCCTAACCATGGGAGGAAATTATCTTATGCTTCAAACCGCCATTGAAGGAATCTATAGTAAAATAAAGGGCAACCACCACCAAAGTGACCTAGTAGTAAGGCACCTGATGTCCTCACAGAGGTCTAGGGTTCAAACCTCACTACGTACCAATTTGGGGGTAGGTAGCGAAAGGGTCAAAAAAAGGTCATCAAAATACCTCGGTTAGGCCGCGTACATCTGAGTCAGACTCGCCCTCCCCGAGTAACCTCAACTTGGGAGAACCTCATATGTTTACCCGTTTATAGTAAAGGTAAAGGGCATGAACGTAAAACAAGTCTTGTGAGCTACACCAGAGTGGAAATCAACATATAAACTGAAAAGTGAGCACATATAGACGTACAGTCCCCCATTGCACTTTCATGTCGTCAAATTACACCTTTCAGCTTCATTTACTCCTACAAGATACTGCCCTCGCCCACATTCAAGGCCTAAACAAGTTCTACCCTTGGAAAAAAAACAACTAAAATAAATAAACTTCAGTCCCAAGTTTGCAAATGTTTCTTAAACCATTTGATAAATTTCCTGTTTGATTAAAAGGTTCTGTTTGTAAATGTCATAGAGACTGAATGAAACAGCTATACGAGAAATTTGACCAACAAAAGAGGGCAACACCAACACTATCCATTTCTAATCATTCATACAAGGCACCCTTAGGAAGTGTTTGAATGTGTGTTTCCAAACTGATTATTGTAACTTGAACCATATTCTTGATGTCACTTAGATTAGGACCTAAGTTTATATATATCTCAGCAAACCAGATAAGCATTAACTTCTTACCTCATTTGCAAACGTTCAAAACTCAACTGATTGTTACAACTTCTCTTTACAGCACAACCAAACACCCTTTTATTTTCAAGCACTAATAATTCAAATACACCGTTAAACTCCTTACATAATAAGGGAACTACAAAGCGGATCAGAATAAATTCAAACAAGAGTTTGGCCACAGATCGCAATATGGATTCTAGTTATAGGAGGTATGACACCGATTCAATTGCCAATATGTTTTCATCCTATTTTGCTGAAGTTGACCTTTAGGGGCCAAAAATGGCGTTTTTCTAATTTTCGAGTTTTGTTTAGCACTTTTTTATTTGTTTCCTTTTCCATATTTGTTAAGGATTTTATTTCCTTTTGTTTTGCTGGACTTAAAAGGTTGGTGTTTTAGGGTTTGTCTCAGACTTTTGGTTATTTGATTACAAGTTATAAAGATTTGCCCAAGAGGCAATTCGGTTAGTTCTTGTTTAACTCATTGTTGTGTGTTTGGCCATCGATCAGGCATTAAGGTATGGATAACTAACTATAATAAATATAGAACAATTTAAGAATCCAATCATTTCAACACATAAAATGAAAAACCTTAAATAACCAACATAACTAGAATGAATCATTAACTAAAAATACTTCAAAAATATACTACCATATATGTGACACCAATGGCGAAGCCTTGATTAAAAGGGACAGGGTGCACAAAATTTTGATAAACTATAGCATAAGAAAATACGAATTCATTAATGAACTAACTTAGCAAGCAATAGAAACACAATTGTTTTTGTACCGGGTGCATCTAAGAAAATTTAGGCATTTTACAAAAATCAACACTCCCAAACAAAACTTCAAAGTCAATCCCATGACACAGCTGCCCCCCTAGTTCCGCCCCCGTTTGACAAGAGACATACATCTTTCCCATTTGCACTTGTATTATTTTTAGATACTCAAATTATTCACGCACATAAACCATCTGCTATCTCACGTAGTACCTAAGACCTGAGTTGTATTCGAGGGTGTGCGAGGTGTGCTATTACACAGGGCCTCAAAATTTTAGGGGCCTCAAAATATATACCTCTTTATATAGTTGTCGCCTCAAAATTCATTTTTAACCTCAAAATGTTGACGACATATGGAACTTTGTTCTAAATATTTGTTAGACTTTACTTCAAGTGGGTGACAGTGATGGAAAACTCATAAAAATTAAAGCTAATCGTTAAAATATTTTTCTAATTGTCATGTTTTGTTATCATATAAGTGGTTTTGCACAGGGCCTCCGTTGGCCTAGCTACGGCACCGCCTAAGACACATCTCAATCCAAACTTAAACCATTAATTCCTGGACCCAAGGCCTTTGGTCTAGTGGTATGTGAGTTGCCCACCAACCTAGAGGTTGGGGTTCAAGCCTCGCTAGAGGCATTTGTGAGATATGTGGTATATGTATGAAAAAAATTTGCCGTTCAAAAAAAAAAAAAAAAAAAAAAAAAAAAAAAAATCTCGGTTGATGGGTCACTTACATAGATACCCTTTAATCCCATTTACACATAGATGACAAAAAGACAAAATGGAAACAATCTAAATTTGGTTACACATATATGATCTAACCAATAACGACAAAATTTAAAAACAGATAAATGGAATCATACCCAGAATTCTAAACGGCAAATGAAATAAGAAATGGAAAGATGAATGGGGTAAAAAAAAGTTACCAAAAGTTAATGATGGAACAAGATTCAGGAGATCCTTAACATGGTATGATGATTGATGGGTGGCATGCAAAGGTGGAATTTTGTTTTTGGGATCGGATGATTTACAAATGTTGTTTGCCAAGTCTTTCGCTTTAAAATTTCCTTCTTAAACATAAGTGCCAATTATTATTTTCTTTATGGAAATTACAAACTTTTAGATATACCATTTAACTGTTACACAATTTATGTTTGTTTGTTGGATAAGGATTCTCCAGTTGTAAGCACAACTTGACTCAAGTTAGGCATTATAAGCCATTAGATTTGATCGAATGACTCAAATCAAAAGAAGTTCTTTTGATTTGAGCCATCGAATTGAATCCAATGGTTCATAATTGCCTAACTTGAGTCAAGTAACTTGAGAGGATCTCATCCCTTGTTTGTTACAGCATAAGGTAAGTTGACGGTGAGTTATAACTTAACTCACTGTCACGTCACCGCCACATTAGCTTTACCTTTTAATCTTAGCTCACCACTTTCCATCATGGTAGCATAACTCACATTCACCTCAACTATTTTCAATTTCAACCCCAACCTTTAACAAATACTTCATTTATTTAAAACCATAACATCAATTCGATCACATTACAATACGGAATTTAGAGGAAAAAAAAAAAAAAAAAACGCTAACAAAAAAAAATGTACGAAATTAAAAAAAGACAACATAACACAATTATTCATTCTTAACGTGGAGGCAACCCATATTTCGCGATGATTCGATCCTTTTCCATATTGACCAACGCCACATAGCTTGGATCTTTGCCGGTAGTGTCGATCAACAAAAATTCAATCTCCCTCAACCTCTGTTGTGTGTATTGGTTTTCTGCGGTCGCTTGGTACGCCTTTGCCGCATCCACACGTTTTGCCCGATACTCTTCGAAAAATAATCTCCCCGAAATTGAACGAAGAAAAGGAACCTCCAGTGCCACTCGTGCCTCCGGTGCTTGTTGTTGTCTCATATTTTTGTTTCTTTGAAGCCCATTTTTTTTCCAATAGGCCGTGGTTCTTCATCATGACCAAACAAAGCCTCGTTTGTTTGGCTTGGAACGTCGCCGGTTAAATCAACCGCCTCCGGCATGTTCCATTTTTGATGTTTACGCAACACCCTCCAAGCCTCTTCATTCGCGAACAGTGCGTTACTGTGGTCTTCCCGATACAGTTGGTTAACCCATGTTAGGATATCCACTTCACTTTCCCCACTTTTTTGCTCGCGTTTGGCCCGTTTGAAAGCAGCGTTGAACTTAGTGCAATCACGGTTCAACGTTTTCCACTTAGATTGTAGCATATCCTTGTTGAGGTCTTTTGAATTTATTCTATTGAACTCGGCTCTTATCCGTTGCCATAACGTATCCTTAGATTGGGAAAGCCCGACTTTCGAATCCTTTGAACATGCCGCCCAACACTCGGCAAGCAATTTTTCCTCCATTGGCGTCCAACGATTCCTCACTTTTTCAACATCTTCTTCCTCGTCTTGTACAGGGTCTTTGGATTTTTTTGAAATACGTTTTCCACGACTTTTTGGTTTTGGAGGAGAAGTAGGTGTTTCTGGAACTTCATATGTTTTCGTTTGGGATTGTTGTGATTGTTGAGTGAATTGAAGATTTTGGAAATTGGAATTTAAGGTGTTTTGTTGGCTATCGGTCCAATATTGGAAAGCTTGATGTTGAGCGAAAACTTCTTGACTCGACATTCCGAACTCGTTTGGGTTACCCCAATTCGGAGTTGACGACGAACCCTCGTTTGGGTTATTCCAATTCGGATTTGAGGAAGAACCCGCGTATGGGTGATTCCACCCACCACCGAGAAGATTCGTGAACGAGTCGTTGTCGTTGTTGTTACCGCCCGACTTTNTTTAATAGAAGTGTATTGTAGATTATAAAGAGTAGTAGAAGTATGAAAAAATTGTGTGGGTGAATGGGTATTTATAGTTGTGATAAAATGGGTTAGAAAAAGTTGTTTTTTTTTTTTTTTTTTTTTTTTTTTTTTTTTTTAATAATTTAGCCGTTTACAACGGTTAGTAAATATAGGGGCTAGAAATGATTTTTTTTTTGAATTAACCGTTAGAAGTAGCCGTTATAGGGGGTCGGATGAATTTTTTTTTTACACAACACTGCTTTAACGCACGTTAAGTGCATAACTCATTGAGTTAACGCACCACCTTAACGCAAGTGCCGGTAACATAACTCACCCCAAAAATCAGGTGCGTCAAGGTATAACTCGCATGGGTGCGTTAGGTTACCTTATGCTCTTAAGGCTAGATGGCAAGGTATTGATAAGTTCACCATACGCTTCAGCGTCACATCAGCTTTCTCTCTCTTCTCACTTCCACTCACCCCCGCTCACCTTATTGTGGGCAAGGTCACCTTTAACTTCACCTTTCATTAAAATACTCACTTTATACAAATATACCCCACTAAATACCCCACACACACTCACACACAAAATAAAAAATAATAAATAACGCCCAATGTTTGTGTATCTCTGCAAGGTGAAAGCTTCACCATAAGTTGCTTTGGGAGGTAGGCATCGCGCATGAGTGGGTATGGTGGGCAAGGGAGTACTGCGTGAATTTGCAAGATGGTGAGGGCAGTGTTGCAAAAATCGGCATACAAGGCCGATTAATCGGCGATTACAAGCTACAAGGCCCTGGAACTTGGAGAGATTTACAAGGTAATCGGCCGATTAATCGGCGATTACAAGGTTTAGGGCCGATTAATCGGCTAAAAATCGCTACAAGGCCCTCGACCGCCTCAGTACCGATTCACGATTTTTGCAACATTAGGTGAGGGCATCACCATGCCTTGCGAATAGCCTAAAAGTAGGAGTGAGCACTAGCTGTGAGCTATTAGTTATGAGCAGTAGCCATAGCTCATCGCTCAGTGCTCACCGCTCTTAAAGAAACATTTAAAATAAACATTACTAAAAAATAAGTAAAGCTCACTGCTCATTTGCCACCGCTCACTGCTCCAAAAAGCTCACACCGGTCCATGCCAAACATAACCTATATTTAGGTAGCTGTTCGCGAGTTAAAAATAGGGGAAAAAAATCACCGAATAGTAATGAAATTTCATTAGTGTTTTTAATTAGTAGTTTTTTTTTTTTTTTTTTTTTTTTTTTTTTTTTTTTTTTTTTTTTTTTTTTTTTTTTGTTTTTTTTTTTGTTTTTTTTTTTTTTTTTTTTTTTTTTTTTTTTTTTTTTTTTGTATGCTTAATCGTTCGAATTGTGTTCCATTAGCGTGTAATTTTTCAAATTTTGTACCCATTTTAAGATGGCATGTCCATTTTTTTTATGACATGTGTACTTTATGTTGCTGAACGTACGCAAGATTTGGCAAATATAGGTGTTTACAGGGAAAAAAAAGTTTTACAAAAACTGTAGACACGATCTATTCATTTTCTTCTTAATTCGTCCATGATAACTCAAAGATAATAACAAACCCTAAATTCATTACGAGTGATAGGTCAAAAATATTAAAATATATATATATATATATATATATATATGAAATTATGAATGCGACATAGAACAGGTTAATTCAAAGGCAAATGTGATTCTACTCTAATATTTAACATCTCAAGTAAGTTGTTAAATTTTTTGATTGTGAATTTCATTATAAATATTAAAAATGGTTATTATTTTTTTGATTTTCACGTAATTTCATCTTCAAGTTCTAATTATACAAAACATACATTAGCCAAAAATAAATGGGGGTATTTGTTAAAAAAAATAAATAAATAAAAAACAAACAACTATTCACATAGTTTTTTTACCAACTAATGATCTTTGAGAAAAATATTTACCAATGTAAGGCATCTCTAATAATATTCACCATTCTATAGTATCTTTTTAATTTTATCTTCTCTTAATTTTAATTCATTTATTTCAAGTCAACGTTGTATGCTCAAGCAATAGAGCAACAAAGGTAACCGACTTGTTTTATTCTTAAAAAAAAATCAAATGTGGGTTTTTCCAACCCAAATGCTACGTATATAATCAAATGTGGGTTGCTCAAAAAAAAAAAAAAAAATCAAATGTGGGTTTTTTCCAACCCAAATTCATCTTTGTCCGCATTTAATGTTCCTGTTTCATCTTCAATTACATCTTCTCGAACTTCCTTCACATTAACAAATATGTTTTTCATTTCATTGTTCACAACAGCATTTCATGACAACATGTCGAATTTCTCAATACGATTCATATCCAGAATGAAAGTTACATGGCTCTTTTTTTTCTAGCATACCTACAAATAAACGTAAACGTCAACTTATAAATAACTATTGATGCAGTTAAATTAGAGTCATAAACCTAACATATCAAATAAATAGGCATGAACACTATTGACTAACCGAGGACGAAAGTTAGAGATATAATAATACAAGGCCACATTAAATGGTCTGTTAATTTGTTTCTTAACTGAAAATTGAAACCTGTTAGGGGGTGGCAACCTTGCCACACCATAATTCAACATCAAGCAAAATTAACTAATAAGATATTGCCAACACATTTCATAATTCACCATACCTCACCTTCATTTTTTAGTGGCATTCATGATGCAAAAAAAATTCTAACTCATTAATTGCCAACGTTCGAATTTTGTAAACCAAGTTGCCATACCGATTCGGTATGGATTACCGAAATGCATGCCACATTTGTCATGCCGAAAAGGTGGTTTTCCTTGATGCCGAGCGGCATTTGTTGCCGACGGTGCAAACCGCAAAGGTTGCCACCCCCCTTAGAGCATCCACTATGGTATTTCAAGAATAGGTCTAAAACTTTATGAAGAGGTCCAAGATTTTGTATACCATAGTGAGTAACCATTTCATGTCTAGGTGGCATGAAAAGGTCTAAGATTTTGGAGGGGTCCAAGAAGTGTATTTTATTTAGGGTAAAATGCAAAAATGGTCCCTAAACTTCCACGAAATCGCAGAAATGGGACCGAGACGAAAAGTAGCGCAAAAAAACCACTAACGTTACGTAAAAGTGCAAAAAAGCCACCGAGAGCCATTTTCCGTTAGTTTTCCCGTTAAGTGTCAGGTCCATGAGGGTAGTTTCGTCTTTTTACTGTTCATACTTATTAAATTTGCCGCCATAATCACCTATGTGCTTTGGTATCGATTTGACATGACTTCAATGGCTAAATTTGCAAAGTAACTTCAAACTTTTACACCCATAAACCCCCCTACAACCCACACTTGCGAGTCACGACTCGAGTTTGCAGAAAATGGAAGTATCACCAAACACCGCAATAATTACCACCACCATAACCACAACCACCACCACCAACACACGCCAAGAAACATCAACGTTGGTCACTGTTAATACAAATATCGCCTAAAAACGTTATTTATATTTTAACGATCTTTGCTAAGTTTTGTTAATGACAAGATACAAACTTTAGCTTGTAATAAAACATCACTTTAGTTTCTAAGTCTTATATAACTAAGCTTTGTTGCATTTCTATTTAAACATGAACTTGTTTTATTATGTTTAAATGCAAAGCTTTGAAAATATT